>JAKWBJ010000358.1:0-129278 GCA_023159175.1 Wohlfahrtia magnifica | reverse complement strand
CCCATAGAAACCGTGCAATAGCTTTAGCCTCCACTTTGACCTTATATTATCAGTAGGGGCGTTACTAAGTTTATTTGTGCAATTTCTTAAAAAAACCGAACGAACATTTGTTTCGAAAAACGACAGAGAAGAAAAACTTCAAAAAGTGTTGCTGGCCTATAAACACCGTGCATTCGGTTTAACATCCACTTTGACTTTACATTATTTTTAGGGGAATTACTAAGAATATTCCAGCAGGTTTTTACATTAATCGTAACAACAGTTTGTGAGAAAAAGTGCAAAATGTCGAAAATCGTCTCTGGCCCAAAAAACCGTGCAATAGCTTTAACTTCCACTTTGACTTTATATTAACATTAGGGACATTAAACGGCAGAACGCAAACATGTAAAAAATAGTTGCTGGCTCATAAAATCCGTGCACTCGCTTTAACCTCCTCTTTGACTTTATATTATTACTAGGGGCATTACTAAAAATTATTGTGGAAGTTTTTATTAAAAGCGTGGGAACAGTTTTTACGAAAAACGCCAAAACGTCAAAATAGTAGCTGGCACATAACAACCGTGCAAAGGCTTTTACCTCCTCTTTGGCATTATATTATCACTAGGGGCATTACTAAGAATATTTGTGCAAGTTTTAATAAAAATCGTACGATCAGTTTTTGAGAAAATCGCTGAAACGTCAAAAAGATTTGCTTATTTTTAAAAACCGTGGAAATTTTTAATCTCCATTTTTACTTTATATTATCGTTAGGGGCATTACTTAGAATATTTGTGCAAGGTTTTATAAAAATCGTGGGAACAGTTTTTGCGAAAAACGGCAAAACGCCAAAACGCCAAAAATCTTTGCTGGCCCATAAAAATCGTACAATAGCTTTAACTTTCACTCTGACTTAATATTAACATTAGGGACATTAAGCGGCAGAACGCAAACACGTCTAAAATGGTGGCTGGCTCAAAAAACCCGTGCAATCGCTCTAACCTCCTCTTTGAATTTTTATTATCACTAGGGGCATTACTAAGAATATTGGTGCAAGTTTTTATAAAAATCGTACGATCAGTTTTTGAGAAAATCGCTAAAATGTCAAAAAGAGTTGCTAGCCCCAAAAACCCGTGCAATTGGCTATTTATTACCATTAGGACGATTACTAATAAAATTTGTGCAAGTTTATATAAAATGTTACGAACAGTTTTTGAGAAAAACGGCAAAAGGTTAAAACCGTTGCTGGATCATAAAAACCGTGCAATAGCTTTAATCTCCGTTTTGACTTTATATGATCGTTAGGGGCGTTACTAAGAATATTTCAACAATATTTATACAAATTATACGCACACGTTTTGAGAAAAACACCAAAATGTCAAAAATCGCTGCTGGCCCATAAAAACCGTACAATAGCTTTAACATACACTTTGACTGTTTAATGTCATTAGGGGCATTACTAAGAATATTTCAGCAATTTTTATACAAATCATACGCACAGGTTTTGAGGAAAACGGCAAAACGCCAAAAATCGCTGCTGGCCCATAAAAAGCGTGCAGTAGCTATACCCTTCACTTTGGCTGCTTATTATCGTTAGGTCCCCTACTGCTAAGAGTATTTTTTCACGTTCATATAAAAATGTTACGAAAAGTTTTTGAGAAAACGGCAAAAGTTCAAAAAAGGTTGCTGGCTCATAAAACCCGTACAATAGCATTAATCTCCATTTTGACTTTATATGATCGTTACGGGCGTTACTACAATATTTGTGCTAGTTCTTAGAAAAATCGAACGAACAGTTATTTCGAAAAACGACAGAGCAGAAAAACTTCAAAAAGCGTTGCTGGCCTATAAACACCGTGCATTCGGTTTAACATCCACTTTGACTTTACATTATCTTTAGGGGAATTTCTAAGATTATTCCAGCAAGTTTTTACATTACTCATAACAACAGTTTGTGAGAAAAAGTGCAAAATGTCGAAAAGTGTCTCTGGCCCAAAAAAACCGTGCAATAGCTTTAACTTCCACTTTGACTTTATATTAACATTAGGGACATTAAACGGCAGAACGCAAACATGTAAAAAATAGTTGCTGGCTTATAAAATCCGTTCATTCGCTTTAACCTCCTCTTTGACTTTATATTATTACTAGGGGCATTACTAGGAATATTTGTGGAAGTTTTTATAAAAATCGTGGGAACAGTTTTTGCGAAAAACGACAAAACGCCAAAACGTCAAAATAGTAGCTGGCACATAAGAAGCGTGCAAAGGCTTTTACCTCCTCTTTGGCTTTATATTATCACTAGGGGCATTACTAAGAATATTTGTGCAAGTTTTAATAAAAATCGTACGATCAGTTTTTGAGAAAATCGCTGAAACTTCAAAAAGAGTTGCTGATTTTTAAAAACCGTGGAAATTTTTAATCTCCATTTTTACTTTATATTATCGTTACGGGTATTACTTAGAATATTTGTGCAAGGTTTTATAAAAATCGTGGGAACAGTTTTTGCGAAAAAACGCCAAAACACCAAAACGCCAAAAATCTTTGCTGGCCCATAAAAATCGTACAATAGCTTTAACTTTCACTCTGACTTAATATTAACATTAGGGACATTAAACGGCAGAACGCAAACACGTCTAAAATGGTAGCTGGCTTAAAAAAACCGTGCAATCTCTCTAACCTCCTCTTTGAATTTTTATTATCACTAGGGGCATTACTAAGAATATTGGTGCAAGTTTTTATAAAAATCGCACGATCAATTTTTGAGAAAATCGCTAAAACGTCAAAAAGAGTTCCTAGCCCCAAAAACCCGTGCGATTGGCTATTTATTACCATTAGGACGATTACTAATAAAATTTGTGGAAGTTTATATAAAATGTTACGAACAGTTTTTGAGAAAAACGGCAAAAGGTTAAAACCGTTGCTGGCTCATAAAAACCGTGCAATAGCTTTAATCTCCGTTTTGACTTTATATGATCGTTAGGGGCGTTACTAAGAATATTTCAACAATATTTATACAAATTATACGCACAGGTTTTGAGAAAAACACCAAAATGTCAAAAATCGCTGCTGGCCCATAAAAACCATACAATAGCTTTAACATACACTTTCAGCAATTTTTATAGAACTCATACGCACAGGTTTTGAGGAAAACGGCAAAACGCCAAAAATCGCTGCTGGCCCATAAAAAGCGTGCAGTAGCTTTACCCTTCACTTTGGCTGCTTATTACCGTTAGGGCCATTACTAAGAATATTTTTTCACGTTTATATAAAACTGTTACGAACATTTTTAAGAAAAACTGCAAAAGGTTAACACCATTGCTGGCCCATAAAAATCCTGCAATAGCTTTAATCTCCATTTTGACTTTATATGATCGTTACGGGCGTTACTAAGAATATTTCAACAATTTTTATACAAATCATACGCACAGGCTTTGAGAAAAACGGCAGAACGTCAAAAATCGCTGCTGGCACATAAAGAGTGTGCAATAGCTTTAAGCTTCAATTTGGCTACTTATTACCGTTAGGTCCTCTACTGCTAAGAGTATTTTTCACGTTCATATAAAAATGTTACGAAAAGTTTTTGAGAAAACGGCAAAAGGTCAAAAAAGGTTGCTGGCCCATAAAAACCGTACAATAGCTTTAATCTCCATTTTGACTTTATATGATCGTTACGGGCGTTACTACAATATTTGTGCTAGTTCTTAGAAAAATCGTACGAGCAGGTTTTGCGAAAAACGGCAAAATGTCAAAAATTATCGCTGGAACATAAAAACCGCGCAATAGCTGTAATCTCCACTTTGACTTTACATTATCGTTAGGGGCATTACTGAGAATATTTGTGCAAGATTTTATAAAAATCATACGAACAGTTTTTGATTAAATCGCTAAAGCGTCAAAAACAGTTGCTAATTTTTTAAAACAGTGCAATAGCCTTAACCTACGCTATGACAATATATTACCGTTAAGGGTGCTAGTTTTGTGTTAGTTTTATAATAATCTTAGGAACAGGTTTGAGAAAAAAGGCAAAAGGTCAAAAAAGTTTGCTGGCCTATAAAAGCCGTCCAACCTACGAACAATTTTTGCGAAAAAATGGCAGAACAGCAAAACGTCAAAAATTGTTGCAGGCCCATAGAAACCGTGCAATAGCTTTAGCCTCCACTTTGACCTTATATTATCAGTAGGGGCGTTACTAAATTTATTTGTGCAATTTCTTAGAAAAATCGAACGAACAGTTGCAAAACGCCAAAACGCCAAAAATCTTTGCAGGCTCATAAAAATCTGACTCTGACTTAATATTAACATTAAGGACATTAAACGGCAGAACGCAAACACGTCTAAAATGGTGGCTGGCTCAAAAAACCCGTGCAATCGCTCTAACCTCCTCTTTGAATTTTTATTATCACTAGGGGCATTACTAAGAATATTGGTGCAAGTTTTTATAAAAATCGTACGATCAGTTTTTGAGAAAATCGCTAAAACGTCAAAAAGAGTTGCTAGCCCCAAAAACCCGTGCAATTGGCTATTTATTACCATTAGGACGATTACTAATAAAATTTGTGCAAGTTTATATAAAATGTTACGAACAGTTTTTGAGAAAAACGGCAAAAGGTTAAAACCGTTGCTGGCTCATAAAACCCGTACAATAGCATTAATCTCCATTTTGACTTTATATGATCGTTACGGGCGTTACTACAATATTTGTGCTAGTTCTTAGAAAAATCGAACGAACAGTTGTTTCGAAAAACGACAGAGCAGAAAAACTTCAAAAAGCGTTGCTGGCCTATAAACACCGTGCATTCGGTTTAACATCCACTTTGACTTTACATTATCTTTAGGGGAATTTCTAAGATTATTCCAGCAAGTTTTTACATTACTCGTAACAACAGTTTGTGAGAAAAAGTGCAAAATGTCAAAAAGTGTCTCTGGCCCAAAAAAACCGTGCAATAGCTTTAACTTCCACTTTGACTTTATATTAACATTAGGGACATTAAACGGCAGAACGCAAACATGTAAAAAATAGTTGCTGGCTTATAAAATCCGTTCATTCGCTTTAACCTCCTCTTTGACTTTATATTATTACTAGGGGCATTACTAGGAATATTTGTGGAAGTTTTTATAAAAATCGTGGGAACAGTTTTTACGAAAAACGACAAAACGCCAAAACGTCAAAATAGTAGCTGGCACATAAGAAGCGTGCAAAGACTTTTACCTCCTCTTTAGCTTTATATTATCACTAGGGGCATTACCAAGAATATTTGTGCAAGTTTTAATAAAAATCGTACGTTCAGTTTTTGAGAAAATCGCTGAAACTTCAAAAAGAGTTGCTGATTTTTAAAAACCGTGGAAATTTTTAATCTCCATTTTTACTTTATATTATCGTTACGGGTATTACTTAGAATATTTGTGCAAGGTTTTATAAAAATCGTGGGAACAGTTTTTGCGAAAAAACGCCAAAACGCCAAAACGCCAAAAATCTTTGCTGGCCCATAAAAATCGTACAATAGCTTTAACTTTCACTCTGACTTAATATTAACATTAGGGACATTAAACGGCAGAACGCAAACACGTCTAAAATGGTAGCTGGCTTAAAAAAACCGTGCAATCTCTCTAACTTCCTCTTTGAATTTTTATTATCACTAGGGGCATTACTAAGAATATTGGTGCAAGTTTTTATAAAAATCGTACGATCAGTTTTTGAGAAAATCGCTAAAACGTCAAAAAGAGTTCCTAGCCCCAAAAACCCGTGCGATTGGCTATTTATTACCATTAGGACGATAACTAATAAAATTTGTGGAAGTTTATATAAAATGTTACGAACAGTTTTTGAGTAAAACGGCAAAAGGTTAAAACCGTTGCTGGCTCATAAAAACCGTGCAATAGCTTTAATCTCCGTTTTGACTTTATATGATCGTTAGGGGCGTTACTAAGAATATTTCAACAATATTTATACAAATTATACGCACAGGTTTTGAGAAAAACACCAAAATGTCAAAAATCGCAGCTGGCCCATAAAAACCATACAATAGCTTTAACATACACTTTCAGCAATTTTTATAGAACTCATACGCACAGGTTTTAAGGAAAACGGCAAAACGCCAAAAATCGCTGCTGGCCCATAAAAAGCGTGCAGTAGCTTTACCCTTCACTTTGGCTGCTTATTACCGTTAGGTCCCCTACTGCTAAGAGTATTTTTTCACGTTCATATAAAAATGTTACGAAAAGTTTTTGAGAAAACGGCAAAAGGTCAAAAAAGGTTTCTGGCTCATAAAACCCGTACAATAGCATTAATCTCCATTTTGACTTTATATGATCGTTACGGGCGTTACTACAATATTTGTGCTAGTTCTTAGAAAAATCGTACGAGAAGTTTTTGCGAAAAACGGCAAAATGTCAAAAATTATCGCTGTAACATAAAAACCGCGCAATAGCTGTAATCTCCACTTTGACTTTACATTATCGTTAGGGGCATTACTGAGAATATTTGTGCAAGACATTAAACGGCAGAACGCAAACATGTAAAAAATAGTTGCTGGCTCATAAAATCCGTTCACTCGCTTTAACCTACTCTTTGACTTTATATTATTACCAGGGGCTTTACTAAGAATATTTGTGGAAGTTTTTATAAAAATCGTGGGAACAGTTTTTACGAAAAACGACAAAACGCCAAAACGTCAAAATAGTAGCTGGCACATAAGAAGCGTGCAAAGGCTTTTACCTCCTCTTTGGCTTTATATTATCACTAGGGGCATTACTAAGAATATTTCTGCAAGTTTTAATAAAAATCGTACGATCAGTTTTTCAGAAAATCGCTGAAACGTCAAAAAGAGTTGCTGATTTTTAAAAACCGTGGAAATTTTTAATCTCCATTTTTACCTTACATTATCGTTACGGGCATTACTTAGAATATTTGTGCAAGGTTTTATAAAAATCGTGGCAACAGTTTTTGCGAAAAACGGCAAAACGCCAAAACGCCAAAAATTTTTGCTGGCACATAAAAACCGTACAATAGCTTTAACATACACTTTGACTGTTTGATGTCATTAGGGGCATTACTAAGAACATTTCAGCAATTTTTATACAAATCATACGCACAGGTTTTGAGGAAAACGGCAAAACGCCAAAAATCGCTGCTGGCCCATAAAAAGCGTGCAATAGCTTTACCCTTCACTTTGGCTGCTTATTACCGTTAGGGCCATTACAAAGAATATTTTTTCACGTTTATATAAAACTGTTACGAACATTTCTAAGAAAAACGGCAAAAGGTTAACACAATTGCTGGCCCATAAAAATCGTGCAATAGCTTTAATCTCCATTTTGACTTTATATGATCGTTACGGGCGTTACTAAGAATATTTCAACAATTTTTATACAAATCATACGCACAGGCTTTGAGAAAAACGGGAGAACGTCAAAAATCGCTGCTGGCACATAAAGAGTGTGCAATAGCTTTAAGCTTCAATTTGGCTACTTATTACCGTTAGGTCCCCTACTGCTAAGAGTATTTTTTCACGTTCATATAAAAATGTTACGAAAAGTTTTTGAGAAAACGGCAAAAGGTCAAAAAAGGTTGCTGGCTCACAAAACCCGTACAATAGCATTAATCTCCATTTTGGCTTTATATGATCGTTACGGGCATTACTACAATATTTGTGCTAGTTCTTAGAAAAATCGTACGAGCAGTTTTTGCGAAAAACGGCAAAATGTCAAAAATTATCGCTGTAACATAAAAACCACGCAATAGCTGTAATCTCCACTTTGACTTTACATTATCGTTAGGGGCATTACTGAGAATATTTGTGCAAGATTTTATAAAAATCATACGAACAGTTTTTGATTAAATCGCTAAAGCGTCAAAAACAGTTGCTAATTTTTTAAAATCGTGCAATAGCCTTAACCTACGCTATGACTATATATTACCATTAAGGGTGCTAGATTTGTGTTAGTTTTTATAATAATCTTATGAACAAGTTTGAGAAAAAAGGCAAAAGGTAAAAAAAGTTTGCTGGCCTATAAAAGCCGTCCAACCTACGAAGAGTTTTTGCGAAAAAATGGCAGAACAGCAAAACGTCAAAAATTGTTGCAGGCCCATAGAAACCGTGCAATAGCCTTAGCCTCCACTTTGAGCTTATATTATCAGTAGGGGCGTTACTAAGTTTATTTGTGCAATTTCTTAGAAAAATCGAACGAACAGTTGTTTCGAAAAACGACAGAGGAGAAAAACTTCAAAAAGCGTTGCTGGCCTATAAACACCGTGCATTCGGTTTAACATCCACTTTGACTTTACTTTATCGTTAGGGAAATTACTAGGAATACTCCAGCAATTTGTACATTAATCGTAACAACAGTTTGTGAGAAAAAGTGCAAAATGTCGAAAATCGTCTCTGGCCCATAAAAACCGTGCAATGGATTTAACTTCCACTTTGACTTTATATTAACATTAGGGATATAAAACGGCAGAACGCAAACATGTAAAAAATAGTTGCAGGCTCATAAAATCCGTGCACTCGATTTAACCTCCTCTTTGACTTTATATTATTACTAGGGGAATTACTAAGAATATTTGTGAAAGTTTTGATAAAAATCGTGGGAACAGTTTTTGCGAAGAATGACAAAACGCCAAGCGTCAAAATAGTACCTGGCACATGACAATCGTGCAGGCACTTTTACCTCCTCCTTGACATTATATTATCACTAGGGGCATTACTAAGAATATTTGTGCAAGTTTTAATAAAAATCGTACGATCAGTTTTTGTGAAAATCGCTGAGACGTCAAAAAGAGTTGCTGATTTTTAAAAACCGTGGAAATTTTTAATTTCCATTTTTACTTTATATTATCGTTACGGGCATTACTTAGAATATTTACGCAAGTTTTTATAAAAATCGTGGGAACAGTTTTTGCGAAAAACGGCAAAACGCCAAAACGCCAAAAATCTTTGCTGGCCCATAAAAATCGTACAATAGCTTTAACTTTCACTCTGACTTAATATTAACATTAGGGACATTAAACGGCAGAACGCAAACACGTCAAAAATGGTAGCTGGCTCAAAAAAATCGTGCAACCTCTCTAACCTCCTCTTTGAATTTTTATTATCACTAGGGGCATTACTAAGAATATTGGTGCAAGTTTTTATAAAAATCGTACGATCAGTTTTTGAGAAAATCGCTAAAATGTCAAAAAGAGTTGCTAGCCCCAAAAACCCGTGCGATTGGCTATTTTGTGCAAGTTTATATAAAATGTTACGAACAGTTTTTGAGAAAAACGGCAAAATGTTAAAACCGTTGCTGGCTCATAAAAACCGTGCAATAGCTTTAATCTCCGGTTTGACTTTATATGATCGTTAGGGGCGTTACTAAGAATATTTCAACAATATTTATACAAATTATACGCACAGGGTTTGAGAAAAACACCAAAATGTCAAAAATCGCTGCTGGCCCATAAAAACCGTACAATAGCTTTAACATACACTTTGACTGTTTGATGTCATTAGGGGCATTACTAAGAATATTTGAGCAATTTTTATACAAATCATACGCACAGGTTTTGAGGAAAACGGCAAAACGCCAAAAATCGCTACTGGCCCATAAAAAGCGTGCAATAGCTTTACCCATCACTTTGGCTGCTTATTACCGTTAGGGCCATTACTAAGAATATTTTTTCACGTTTATATAAAACTGTTACGAACATTTTTAAGAAAAACGGCAAAAGGTTAAAACCATTGCTGGCCCATAAAAATCGTACAATAGCTTTAATCTCCATTTTGACTTTATGTGATCGTTACGGGCTTTACTAAGAATATTTCAACAATTTTTATACAAGTCATACGCACAGGTTTTGAGAAAAACGGCAGAACGTCAAAAAGAGCTGCTGGCCCATAAAGAGTGTGCAATAGCTTTAAGCTTCAATTTGGCTACTTATTACCGTTAGGTCCCCTACTGCTAAGAGTATTTTTTCACGTTCATATAAAAATGTTACGAAAAGTTTTTGAGAAAACGGCAAAAGGTCAAAAAAGGTTGCTGGCCCATAAAAACTGTACAATAGCTTTAATCTCCATTTTGACTTTATATGATCGTTACAGGCGTTACTACAATATTTGTGCTAGTTCTTAGAAAAATCGTGCGAGAAGTTTTTGCGAAAAACGGCAAAATGTCAAAAATTATCGCTGGAACATAAAAACCGCGCAATAGCTGTAATCTCCACTTTGACTTTACATTATCGTTAGGGGCATTACTGAGAATATTCGTGCAAGATTTTATAAAAATCATACGAACAGTTTTTGATTAAATCGCTAAAGCGTCAAAAACAGTTGCTAATTTTTTAAAACCGTGCAATAGCCTTAACCTACGCTATGACTATATATTACCGTTAAGGGTGCTAGTTTTATGTTAGTTTTTATAATAGTCTTATGAACAGGTTTGAGAAAAAAGGCAAATGGTCAAAAAAGTTTGCTGGCCTATAAAAGCCGTCCAACCTACGAACAGTTTTTGCGAAAAAATAGCAGAACAGCAAAACGTCAAAAATTGTTGGTGCAAGTTTTTATAAAAATCGTACGTTCAGTTTTTGAGAAAATCGCTAAAACGTCAAAAAGAGTTGCTAGCCCCAAAAACCCGTGCGATTGGCTATTTATTACCATTAGGACGATTACTAATAAAATTTGTGCAAGTTTATATAAAATGTTACGAACAGTTTTTGAGAAAAACGGCAAAAGGTTAAAACTGTTGCTGGCTCATAAAAACCGTGCAATAGCTTTAATCTCCGTTTTGACTTTATATGATCGTTAGGGGCGTTACTAAGAATATTTCAACAATATTTATACAAATTATACGCACAGGTTTTGAGAAAAACACCAAAATGTCAAAAATCGCTGCTGGCCCATAAAAACCATACAATAGCTTTAACATACACTTTCAGCAATTTTTATAGAACTCATACGCACAGGTTTTGAGGAAAACGGCAAAACGGCAAAACGCCAAAAACCGCTGCTGGCCCATAAAAAGCGTGCAGTAGCTTTATCCTTCACTTTGGCTGCTTATTACCGTTAGGTCCCCTACTGCTAAGAGTATTTTTTCACGTTCATATAAAAATGTTACGAAAAGTTTTTGAGAAAACGGCAAAAGGTCAAAAAAGGTTTCTGGCTCATAAAACCCGTACAATAGCATTAATCTCCATTTTGACTTTATATGATCGTTACGGGCGTTACTACAATATTTGTGCTAGTTCTTAGAAAAATCGTACGAGAAATTTTTGCGAAAAACGGCAAAATGTCAAAAATTATCGCTGTAACATAAAAACCGCGCAATAGCTGTAATCTCTACTTTGACTTTACATTATCGTTAGGGGCATTACTGAGAATATTTGTGCAAGACATTAAACGGCAGAACGCAAACATGTAAAAAATAGTTGCTGGCTCATAAAATCCGTTCACTCGCTTTAACCTCCTCTTTGACTTTATATTATTACCAGGGGCTTTACTAAGAATATTTGTGGAAGTTTTTATAAAAATCGTGCGAACAGTTTTTACGAAAAACGACAAAACGCCAAAACGTCAAAATAGTAGCTGGCACATAAGAAGCGTGCAAAGGCTTTTACCTCCTCTTTGGCTTTATATTATCACTAGGGGCATTACTAAGAATATTTCTGCAAGTTTTAATAAAAATCGTACGATCAGTTTTTCAGAAAATCGCTGAAACGTCAAAAAGAGTTGCTGATTTTTAAAAACCGTGGAAATTTTTAATCTCCATTTTTACCTTACATTATCGTTACGGGCATTACTTAGAATATTTGTGCAAGGTTTTATAAAAATCGTGGGAACAGTTTTTGCGAAAAACGGCAAAACGCCAAAACGCCAAAAATCTTTGCTGGCCCATAAAAATCGTACAATAGCTTTAACTTTCACTCTGACTTAATATTAACATTAAGGACATTAAACGGCAGAACGCAAACACGTCTAAAATGGTGGCTGGCTCAAAAAACCCGTGCAATCGCTCTAACCTCCTCTTTGAATTTTTATTATCACTAGCGGCATTACTAAGAATATTGGTGCAAGTTTTTATAAAAATCGTATGATCAGTTTTTGAGAAAATCGCTAAAACGTCAAAAAGAGTTGCTAGCCCCAAAAACCCGTGCGATTGGCTATTTATTACCATTAGGACGATTACTAATAAAATTTGTGCAAGTTTATATAAAATGTTGCGAAGAGTTTTTTAGAAAAACGGCAAGGTTAAAACCGTTGCTGGCTCATAAAAACCGTGCAATAGCTTTAATCTCCGTTTTGAATTTATATGATCGTTAGGGGCGTTACTAAGAATATTTCAACAATATTTATACAAATTATACGCACAGGTTTTGAGAAAAACACCAAAATGTCAAAAATCGCTGCCGGCCCATAAAAACCGTACAATAGCTTTAACATACACTTTGACTGTTTAATGTCATTAGGGGCATTACTAAGAATATTTCAGCAATTTTTATACAAATCATACGCACAGGTTTTGAGGAAAACGGCAAAACGCCAAAATTCGCTGCTGGCCCATAAAAAGCGTGCAGTAGCTTTACCCTTCACTTTGGCTGCTTATTACTGTTAGGTCCCCTACTGCTAAGAGTATTTTTTCACGTTCATATAAAAATGTTACGAAAAGTTTTTGAGAAAACGGCAAAAGGTCAAAAAAGGTTGCTGGCTCACAAAACCCGTACAATAGCATTAATCTCCATTTTGGCTTTATATGATCGTTACGGGCGTTACTACAATATTTGTGCTAGTTCTTAGAAAAATCGTACGAGCAGTTTTTGCGAAAAACGGCAAAATGTCAAAAATTATCGCTGTAACATAAAAACCACGCAATAGCTGTAATCTCCACTTTGACTTTACATTATCGTTAGGGGCATTACTGAGAATATTTGTGCAAGATTTTATAAAAATCATACGAACAGTTTTTGATTAAATCGCTAAAGCGTCAAAAACAGTTGCTAATTTTTTAAAACCGTGCAATAGCCTTAACCTACGCTATGACTATATATTACCGTTAAGGGTGCTAGATTTGTGTTAGTTTTTATAATAACCTTATGAACAGGTTTGAGAAAAAAGGCAAAAGGTCAAAAAAGTTTGCTGGCCTATAAAAGCCGTCCAACCTACGAAGAGTTTTTGCGAAAAAATGGCAGAACAGCAAAACGTCAAATATTGTTGCAGGCCCATAGAAACCGTGCAATAACTTTAGCCTCCACTTTGACTTTATTTTATCAGAAGGGGCGTTACTAAGTTTATTTGTGCAATTTCTTAGAAAAATCGAACGAACAGATGTTCCGAAAAACGACAGAGCAGAAAAACTTAAAAAGCGTTGCTGGCTCATAAAAACCGTGCAATAGCTTTAATCTCCATTTTGACTTTATGTGATCGTTAGGGGCGTTACTAAGAATATTTCACCAATTTTTATACAAATCATACGTACAGGTTTTGAGAAAAACGGCAGAACGTCAAAAAGCGCTGCTGGCCCATAAAGAGTGTGCAATAGCTTTAAGCTTCAATTTGGCTACTTATTACCGTTAAGTCCCCTACTGAGAAAACGGCAAAAGGTCAAAAAAGGTTGCTGGCCCATAAAAACCGTACAATAGCTTTAATCTCCATTTTGACTTTATATGATCGTTACAGGCGTTACTACAATATTTGTGCTAGTTCTTAGAAAAATCGTGCGAGAAGTTTTTGCGAAAAACGGCAAAATGTCAAAATAGTATCTGGCACATAACAACCGTGCAAAGGCTTTTACTTCCGCTTTGACTTTATATTATCACTAGGGGCATTACTAAGAATATTTGTGCAAGTTTTAATAAAAATCGTACGATCAGTTTTTGTGAAAATCGCTAAAACGTCAAAAAGAGTTGCTAGCCCCAAAAACCCTTGCGATTAGCTATTTATTACCGTTAGGACGATTACTAATAATATTTGTGCAAGTTTATATAAAAATGTTACGAACAGTTTTTGAGAAAAACGGCAAAAGGTTAAAACCGTTGCTGGCTCATAAAAACCGTGCAATAGTTTTAATCTCCATTTTGACTTTATATGATCGTTACGGGCGTTACTAAGAATATTTCAACAATTTTTATACAAATCATACGCACAGGTTTTGTGAAAAACACTAAAATGTCAAAAAAATTGCTGATTTTTAAAAACCGTGCAATACCTGTAACCTCCTCTTTGGCTTCACATTATCGCTAGGGACGTTACTAAGAATATTTGTGGAAGTTTTTATAAAAATTATGATCGTTACGGGCGTTACTAAGAATATTTTTATATAAATCATACGCACAGGTTTTCAGAAAAACGGCAAAACGTCAAAACGTCAAAAATCGCTGCTGGCCCAAAAAAACCGTACAATAGCTACAACATACACTTTGACTTTTATGATCGTTACGGGCGTTACTAAGAATATTTCAACAATTTTTATACAAATCATACCCACAGGTTTTAAGCTTCACTTTGGCTACTTATTACTGTTAGGTCTACTACTAAGAGTATTTTTTCACGTTTATATAAAAATGTTATGAACAGTTTTTGAGAAAACGGCAAAAGGTCAAAAAAAAAATTGCTGGGCCATAAAAACCGTGCAATAGCTTTTCCCTCAATTTTGACCATATATTACCGTTAGGGGCATTACTAGAATATTTGTGCTAGTTCTTAGAAAAATCGTACTAACAGTTTTTGCGAAAAACGGCAAAATGTCAAAAATTGTCGCTGGGTCATAAAAACCGCGCACTAGCTATAATTTCCACTTTGACTTTACATTATCGTTAGGGGCATTACTAAGAATTTTTGTGGGAGTTTTTATAAAAATCGTGGGAACAGTTTTTGCGAAAAACCGCAAAACGCCAAAACGCCAAAACGCCAAAAACCTTTGCTGGCCCATAAAAATCGTACAATAGTTTTAACTTTCACTCTGACTTAATATTAAGATTAGGGACATTAAACGGCAGAACGCAAACACGTCTAAAATGGTAGCTGGCTCAAAAAAACCGTGCAATCGCTTTAACCTCCTCTTTGACTTAATATTATTACTAGGGGAATTACTAAGTATATTTGTGAAAGTTTTTATAAAAATCGTGGGAACAGTTTTTGCGAAGAACGACAAAACGCCAAACGTCAAAGTAGCTGGCACATAACAACCGTGCAAGGGCATTTACCTCCTCTTTGACTTTATATTATCACTAGGTGCAGTACTAGAATATTTGTGTAAGTTTTAATAAAAATCGTACGATCAGTTTTTGAGAAAAACGACAAAACGCCAAAACGTCAAAAATCGCTGCTGGCCCAACAGTTTTTGCGAAAAAATGGCAGAACGGCAAAACGTCAAAAATTGTTGCAGGCCCATAGAAACCGTGTAATAGCTTTAGCCTCCACTTTGACCTTATATTATCAGTAGGGGCATTACTAAGTTTATTTGTGGAAGTTTTTATACAAATCATATGCACAGGTTTTGAGAAAAACGCCAAAAATTCAAAATCGCTGCTGGCCCATAAAGAGTGTGCAATAGCTTTAATCTTCACTTTGGCTACTTATTACCGTTAGGTCCACTACTAAGAGTATTTTTTCACGTTTATATAAAAATGTTATGAACAATTTTTGAGAAAACGGCAAAAGGTCCAAAAAGGTTGCTGGCCCATAAAAACCGTGCAATAGCTTTGACCTCCACTGTGACTCCATATTATTGTTAGTGGCGTTACTAAGAATATTTGTGCAAGTTTTTATAAAAGTCTTACGAACCGTTTAGAGAAAATCGCTAAAACGTCAAAAAGAGTAGCTGATTTTTAAAAACCATGCAATAGCGTAAACCTCCACTATGACTATATATTACCATTAGATGCATTACTAAGAATGTTTGTGCAAGTTTTTATACATATAGTACGGACATAAATAGCTCTAATCTCAACTGTGAATTTATAATGTCATCAGGGGCATTAATAAGAATGTTTGTGCAAGTTTTTAAAAAATCGTGCGAACACTTTTTGAGAAAATAGCTAAAATGTCAAAAAAACGTTGCTGATTTTTAAAAACCGTGCAGTACCTGTAACCTCCTCTTTGCCTTCACATTATCGCTAGGGGCATTACTAAGAATATTTGTGGAGATTTTTATAAAAATCGTACTGACATCTTTTGAGAAAATCGTTAAAACGTCAAAAACAGTGGCTGGCCACAAAAAAACCGTGCATTAGCTTAAACCTCCACTTTGACTTTATATTATGTTTGGGGCATTGCTAAGAATATTTCAGTAAGTTTTTATGCAAATCTTAAGAACAGGTTTTGCGAAAAACTGCAAAATGTCAAAAATTTATGCTGGCCCATAAAAACCGTGCAATACCTTTAACCTCAACTTTTACTCAATATCATCGTTAGGCGCATAACTTAGAATATTTTTGCAGGTGTTTATAAACATCTTAGGAACAATTTTTCGAAAATCGCTAAAACGTCAAAAACATTTGCTGATTTTTAGAAACCGTGCAATAGCTATAATCTCCGCTTTGACTTTTTACTGTCATTAGGGGCATTACTAAGAATAATTCCGAGGTTTTAATAAAAATCTTACTAAAACTTTCTGCGAAAAACAGCAAAACAATAAAAATTGAAAAAGAGTTGCTGGTTTTTACAAACCATTCAATAGCTTTAACCTCCACTTTGACTGTACAATATCGTTAGGGGCATTACTAAGAATATTTGTGCAAGATTTTATAAAAATCATACGAACAGTTTTTGATCAAATCGCTAAAGCGTCAAAAACAGTTGCTAATTTTTTAAAACCGTGCAATAGCCTTAACCTACGCTGTGACTATATATTACTCTTAAGGGTGCTAGTTTCGTGTTAGTTTTTAGAATAACCGTATGAACAGGTTTGAGAAAAAGGCAAAACATCAAAAAAGTTTGCTGGTCTCTAAAAACCGTTCATCCCACCAACAGTTTTTGCGAAAAAATGGCAGAACGGCAAAACGTCAAAAATTGTTGCAGGCCCATAGAAACCGTGTAATAGCTTTAACCTCCACTTTGACCTTATATTATCAGTAGGGGCATTACTAAGTTTATTTGTGGAAGTTTTTATAAAAAGTCTACGATCAGTTTTTGAGAAAATCGCTACAACGTCAAAAAAATTGCTGTTTTTTTAAAACCGTGCAATACCTGTAACCTCCTCTTTGGCTTCACATTATCGCTAGGGGCATTACTAAGAATATTTGTGGAGGTTTTTATAAAAATCGTACTGACAACTTTTGAGAAAATTGCTAAAACGTCAAAAACAGTTGCTGGCCATAAAAACCGTGCAATAGCTTTAGCCGCCACTTTGAGCTTATATTATAAGTAGGGGCGTTTTTTTAAAAACGTGCAATAGCTTTAGCCTACTCAGAATATATATGCTAGTTTTTAGAATAATCGTACGAACAGTTTTGAGAAAGAAGGCAAAATGTCAAAAAAGTTTGCTGGCCTATAAAAACCGTCGAATAACTTTAACCTCCACTGTGACTTCATATTATTGTTAGGGGCGTTGCTAAGAATATTTGTGCAAGTTTTTATAAAAATCTTACGAATAGTTTAGAGAAAATCGCTAAAACGTCAAAACAGTAGCTGATTTTTAAAAACCCTGCAATAGCGTAGACCTCCACTACGACTATATATTACCGTTAGATGCATTACTAAGAATGTTTGTGCAAGTTTTTATACATATAGTACGGACATAAATAGCTGTAATCTCAACTATGACTTTATATTATCGTTAGGGCAATTACTAAGGATATTTGAGCAGTTTTTATAAAAATCGTACGAAAAGTTTTGAAAAAAACTGCAAAACGTCAAAAACCGTAGCTGGCCCGTAAAAACCGCGCATTCGCTTTACCATCCACTGTGAATTTTTGTTAACGTTGGGGACATTACAAGAAATATCTTAGCAAGTTATTATACAAATCGTAACAACAGTTTTTGAGAAATTCGCTAAAACGTCAAAAAGTTTTGCTGATTTTTAAAACCGTGCAATAGTTTTAATCTCAGTTTTGGCTTTATATTATCGTTACGGGCATTACTAAGAATTTTTTTTTGTAATTTCTTAGAAAACTCATACGAACAGTTTATGCGCAAAACGTCAAAACGGCAAAACGTCAATAATACTTGCTGACCTGTAAAAACCGAGCATTCGCTTTAACATACAATTTGACTTTTCGTTATCGTTGGGGAAATTACTTAAAATATTGTAGCAAGTTTTTACATTAATCGTAACAACAGTTTGTGAGAAAAAGTGCAAAATGTCGAAAATCATCTCTGGCCCATAAAAACGGTGCAATAGCTTTAACTTCCACTTTGACTTCATATTAACATTAGGGACATTAAACGGCAGAACGCAAACACGTAAATAATAGTTGCTGGCTCATAAACTCCGTGCACTCGCTTTAACATCCTCTTTGACTTTATTATATTACTAGGGGCATTACTAAGGATATTTGTGGAAATTTTTATAAAAATCATGGGAACAGTTTTTGCGAAAAACGGCAAAACACCAAAACGTCAAAATATTAGCTAACTCATAACAACCGTGCAATGGCTTTTGACTCCTCTTTGACTTTATATTATTACTAGAGGCATTACTAAGAATATTGGTGCAAGTTTTTATAAAAGTCGTACGATCAGTTTTTGAGAAAATCGCTAAAACGTCAAAAAGAGTTGCTAGCCCCAAAAACTCGTGCGATTGGCTATTTATTACCGTTACGATTACTAATAATATTTGTTCAAGTTTATATAAAAATGTTACGAACAGTTTTTTAGAAAAACGGCAAAAGGTTAAAACCGTTGCTGGCTCATAAAAACCGTGCAATAGCTTTAATCTCCGTTTTGACTTTATATGATCGTTAGGGGCGTTACTAAGAATATTTCAACAATTTGTATACAAATTATACGCACAGGTTTTGAGAAAAACGGCAAAACGTCAAGAATCGCTGCTGGCCCATAAAGAGTGTGCAATAGCTTTAAGCTTCAATTTGGCTACTTATTACCGTTAGGGGCATTACTAGAATATTTGTGCTAGTTCTTAGAAAAATCGTACGAAGAGTTTTTGCGAAACACGGCAAAATGTCAAAAAATTTCGCTGGGACATAAAAACCGCGCAATAGCTTTAATCTCCACTTTGACATTACATTATCGTTAGGGGCATTACTAAGAATATTTGTGCAAGATTTTATAAAAATCATACGAACAATTTTTGATTAAATCGCTAAAGCGTCAAAAACAGTTGCTAATTTTTTAAAACCGTGCAATAGCCTTAACCTACGCTATGACTATATATTACCGTTAAGGGTGCCAGTTTTGTATTAGTTTTCAGAATAATCGTATGAACAGGTTTGAGAAAAAAGGCAAAACGTCAAAAAAGTTTGCTGGCCTATAAAAACCGTCCAACCTACCAACAGTTTTTGCGAAAAAATGGCAGAACGTCAAAACGTCAAAAATTGTTGCAGGCCCATAGAAACCGTACAATCGCTTTAGCCTTCACTTTGACCCTACATTATCAGTAGGGGCATTACTAAGTTTATTTGTGCAATTTCTTTTTAGTTTTTACATTAATCGTAACAAGAGTTTGTGAGAAAAAGTGCAAAATGTTGAAAATTGTCTCTGGCCCATAAAAACCGTGCAATAGCATTAACTTCCACTTTGACCTTATATTAACATTAGGGACATTAAACGGCAAAACGCAAACACGTAAATAATAGTTGCTGGCTCATAAATTCCATGCACTCGCTTTAACCTCCTCTTTGACTTTATATTATTACTAGGGGCATTACTAAGAATATTTGTGGAAGTTTTTATAAAAATCGTGAAAACAGTTTTTGCGAAAAACGGCGAAACGCCAAAACGCCAAAACGCCAAAAATCTTTGCTGGGCCATACAAATCGTACAATAGCTTTAACTTTCACTCTGACTTAATATTAACATTAGGGACATAAAACGGCAGAACGCAAACACGTCTAAAATGGTAGCTGGCTCAAAAAGACCGTGCAATCGCTCTAACCTCCTCTTTGAATTTTTATTATCACTAGGGGCATTACTAAGAATATTGGTGCAAGTTTTTATAAAAATCGTACGATCAGTTTTTGAGAAAATCGCTAAAACGTCAAAAAGACTTGCTAGCCCCAAAAACCCTTGCGATTGGCTATTTATTGCCATTAGGACGATTACTAATAAAATTTGTGGAAGTCTATATAAAATGTTACGAACGGTTAAAACCGTTGCTGGCTCATAAAAACCGTGCAATAGCTTTAATCTCCATTTTGACTTTATATGATCGTTAGGGGCGTTACTAAGATAATTTCAACAATTTTTATACAAATTATACGCACAGGTTTTGAAAAAAACACCAAAATGTCGAAAATCGCTGCTGGCCCATAAAAACCGTACAATAGCTTTAATATACACTTTGACTGTTTAATGTCATTAGGGGCATTACTAAGAATATTTCACCAATTTTTATACAAATCATACGCACAGGTTTTGAGAAAACCGGCAAAACGTCAAAACTCGCTGCTGGCACGTAAAAAGCGTGCAATAGCTTTAATCGCCATTTTCGCATTATATGATCTTTACGGGCGTTACTAAGAATATTTCAACAATTTTTATATAAATCATACGCACAGATTTTGAGGAAAACGGCAAAAGGTCAAAAAAAGTTGCTGGCCCATAAAAACCGTGCGATAGCTTTAATCTTAATTTTGACTTTACTAAGAATATTTCAACAAGAATATTTCAACAAGAATACTACTAAGAATATTTCAACAATTTTTATACAAATCACACGCACAGGTTTTGAGAAAAACGGCAAAAAGTCAAGAATTGCTGCTGGCCCATAAAGAGTGTGCAATAGCTTTAAGCTTCACTTTGGCTACTTATTACTGTTAGGTCCACTACTAAGAGTATTTTTTCACGTTTATATAAAAATGTTATGAACAGTTTTTGAGAAAACGGCAAAAGGTCAAAAAAGGTTGCTGGCCCATAAAAACCGCACAATAGCTTTAACCTCCACTTTGACTTTTTAGGAATAATTCTTCAAGCTTTTATAAAAATCGTACGAACAGTTTTTGCGCAAAACGGCGAAACTAAAAACGTCAAAAATGGTAGCTGGCTTATAACACCCGGGCAATGGCTTTTAGCTCCTCTGTGACTTTATATTATAACTAGGGGCATTACTAAGAATATTTGTGCAAGTTTTTATAAAAATCGTACGATTAGTTTTTGAGAAAATCGCTAAAACGTCAGAAAGAGTTGCTGATTTTCTAAAACCGTGCAGTAGCTTTAACCTCCACTATGACTATATATTACCGTTAGATGCATAACTAAGAATGTTTGTGCAAGTTTTTATACATACAGTACGGACATAAATAGCTCTAATCTCAACTGTGACTTTATAATATCATTAGGGGCATTAATAAGAATGTTTGTGCAAGTTTTTAAAAAATCGTGCGAACACTTTTTGAGAAAGTCGCTAAAATGTCAAAAAAACGGTGCTGATTCTTAAAAACCGTGCAATACCTGTAACCTCCTCTTTGGCTTCACATTATCGCTAGGGGCATTACTAAGAATATTTGTGAAGATTTTTATAAAAATCGTACTGACAACTTTTGAGAAAATCGCTAAAACGTCAAAAACAGTGGCTGGCCACAAAAGACCGTGTATTAGCTCAAACCTCCACTTTGACTTTATATTATGTTTGGGGCATTGCTAAGAATATTTTAGCAAGTTTTTATGCAAATCGTAAGAACAGGTTTTGCGAAGAACGGCAAAATGACAAAAATTTATGCTGGCCCATAAAAACCGTGCAATACCTTTAACCTCAACTTTTACTCAATATCATTGTTAGGGGCATAACTTACCATATTAAACATCGTAGGAACAATTTTTCGAAAATCGCTAAAACGTCAAAAACAGTTGCTGATTTTTAGAAACTGTGCAATAGCTTTAATCTCCGCTTTGACTTTTTACTGTCGTTAGGGGCATTACTAAGAATAATTCCGGGGTTTTAATAAAAATCGTACTAAAACTTTCTGCGAAAAACAGCAAAACGTTAAAAATTGATGCAGGCCCATAGAAACCGTGCAATAGCTTTAACCTCAATATTGACTTATCGTTAGGAGCATTACTACGAATATTCCAGCAAGTGTTTACACTAATTTTAATAACAGTTTTTGAGAGAAGTGCAAAATGTCGAAAATCGTCGCTGGGTCATAAATACCGTGCAATAACTTTAACATCCACTTTGACTGCATATTGCCATTAGGGGCATTAATAGGAATATTCGTGCACGTTGTAATAAAAATCGTACGAACACTTTTTGAGAAATTCGCTAAAACGTCACAAAGATATGCTGATTTTTAAACACCGTGCAATACTCTAAGTCTCCATTTTGGCTATTTATTACCGTTTGGGCGATTACTAATAATATTTGTGCAAGTTTATATAAAAATGTTACGAACAGCTTTTGAGAAAAAAGGCAAAACGTAAAAAAAGTTTGCTGGCCTATAAAAACCGTCGAATAACTTTAACCTCCACTGTGACTCCATATTATTGTTAGGGGCATTACTAAGAATATTTGTGCAAGTTTTTATAAAAATCTTACGAACAGTTTAGAGAAAATCGCCAAAACATCAAAAACAGTTGCTGGTTTTTAAAAACCGTGCAATAGCTTCAACCTCCACTGTGACTTTTTACTATCGTTAGGGGCATTACGAAGAATAATTCTTCAGCTTTTATAAAAATCGTACGAACAGTTTTTGCGAAAAACGGCGAAACTAAAAACGTCAAAAATGGTTGCTGGTCCATAAAAACAATCATATAGGGGCATTCATAAGAATGTTTGTGCAAATTTTTTAAAAAATCATGCGAACAGTTTTTGAGAAAATCACTAAAATGTCCAAAAAAATTGCTGATTTTTAAAAACCGTGAAATACCTGTAACCTCATCTTTGGCTTCACATTATCGTTAGGGGCATTACCAAGAATATTTGTGCAAGATTTTATAAAAATCATACGAACAGTTTTTGATCAAATCGCTAAAGCTTCAAAAACAGTTGCTAATTTTTTAAAACCGTGCAATAGCCTTAACCTACGCTGTGACTATATATTACCGTTAAGGGTGCTAGTTTCGTGTTAGTTTTTAGAATAATCGTATGAACAGGTTTGAGAAGAAGGCAAAACGTCAAAAAAGTTTGCTGGCCTATAAAAACCGTCCAACCCACCAACAGTTTTTGCGAAAAAATGGCAGAACGGCAAAACGTCAAAAATTGTTGCAGGCCCATAGAAACCGTGTAATAGCTTTTGCCTCCACTTTGACCTTATATTATCAGTAGGGGCATTACTTATTTTATTTGTGGAAGTTTTTATAAAAAGTCTACGATCAGTTTTTGAGAAAATCGCTACAACGTCAAAAAAGTTGCTGTTTTTTTAAAACCGTGCAATACCTGTAACCTCCTCTTTGGCTTCACATTATCGCTAGGGGCATTACTAAAAATATTTGTCAAAAACAGTTGCTGGCCATAAAAAACCGTGCAATAGCTTTAGCCGCCACTTTGAGCTTATATTATAAGTAGGCAAGTTTTTTGTTTGCTGTGTTTTTAAAACCGTGCAATAGCTTTAACCTCTAATCTGACTATATATTACCGGTAAGGGCATTAATCAGAATATATGTGCTAGTTTTTAGAATAATCGTACGAACAGTTTTGAGAAAATCGCTAAAACGTCAAAAACAGTAGCTGATTTTTAAAAACCCTGCAATAGCGTAAACCTCCACTACGACAATATATTACCGTTAGATGCATTACTAAGAATGTTTGTGCACGTTTTTATACATATAGTACGGACATAAATAGCTGTAATGTCAACTATGACTTTATATTATCGTTAGAGCAATTACTAAGGATATTTTTATAAAAATCGTACGAAAAATTTTGAAAAAAACTGCAAAACGTCAAAAACCGTAGCTGGCCCGTAAAAACCGCGCATTCGCTTTACCATCCACTGCGAATTTTTGTTATCGTTAGGGGCATTACTAAATATATTTTAGCAAGTTATTATACAAATCGTAACAGAGAAATTCGCTAAAACGTCGAAAAGTGTTCCTGATTTTTAAAACCGTGCAATAGTTTTAATCTCCGTTTTGACTTTATATTATCGTTACGGGCATTACTAAGAATTTTTTTTTTTTTGCAATTTCTTAGAAAAGTCGTACGAACAGTTTTTGCGAAAAACGTCAAAGCGGCAAAACATCACAAATGCTTGCTGGCCTGTAAAAACCGAGCATTCGCTTTAACATACACTTTGACGTAATCGTTGGGGGCATTACTAAAAATATTGTAGCAAGTTTTCACATTATTTGTAACAACAGTTTGTGAGAAAAAGTGCAAAATGTCGAAAATCGTCTCTGGCCCATAAAAACCGTGCAATAGCTTTAACTTCCACTTTGATTTTATATTAACATTAGGGACATTAAATGGCAGAACGCAAACACGTAAATAATAGTTGCTGGCTCATAAACTCCGTGCACCCACTTTAATCTCCTCTTTGACTTTATATTATTATTAGGGGCATTACTAAGGATATTTGTGGAAGTTTTTATAAAAATCATGGGAACAGTTTTTGCGAAAAACGGCAAAACGCCAAAACGTCAAAATAGTAGCTAACTCATAACAACCGTGCAATGGCTTTTGCCTCCTCTTTGACCTTATATTATCACTAGGGGCATTACTTAAAATATTGGTGCAAGTTTTTATAAAAGTCGTACGATCAGTTTTTGAGAAAATCGCTAAAACGTCAAAAAGAGTTGCTAGCCCCAAAAACCCGTGCGATTGGCTATTTATTACCGTTACGATTACTAGTAATAGTTGTGCAAATTTATTTAAAAATGTTACGAACAGGTTTTGAGAAAAACGGCAAAAAGTCAAAAATCGCTGCTGGCCCATAAAAACCGTACAATAGCTTTGACCTCACTTTTGACCATATACTACCGTTAGGGGCATTACTAGAATATTTGTGCTAGTTCTTAGAAAAATCGTACTAACGGTTTTTGCGAAAAACGGCAAAATGTCAAAAATTGTCGCTGGGTCATAAAAACCGCACAATAGCTTTAACTAATAATAATAATAATAATAATAATAATAATAATAATAATAATAATAATAATAATAATAATAATAATAATAATAATAATAATAATAATAATAATAATAATAATAATAATAATAATAATAATAATAATAATAATAATAATAATAATAATAATAATAATAATAATAATAATAATAATAATAATAATAATAATAATAATAATAATAATAATAATAATAATAATAATAATAATAATAATAATAATAATAATAATAATAATAATAATAATAATAATAATAATAATAATAATAATAATAATAATAATAATAATAATAATAATAATAATAATAATAATAATAATAATAATAATAATAATAATAATAATAATAATAATAATAATAATAATAATAATAATAATAATAATAATAATAATAATAATAATAATAATAATAATAATAATAATAATAATAATAATAATAATAATAATAATAATAATAATAATAATAATAATAATAATAATAATAATAATAATAATAATAATAATAATAATAATAATAATAATAATAATAATAATAATAATAATAATAATAATAATAATAATAATAATAATAATAATAATAATAATAATAATAATAATAATAATAATAATAATAATAATAATAATAATAATAATAATAATAATAATAATAATAATAATAATAATAATAATAATAATAATAATAATAATAATAATAATAATAATAATAATAATAATAATAATAATAATAATAATAATAATAATAATAATAATAATAATAATAATAATAATAATAATAATAATAATAATAATAATAATAATAATAATAATAATAATAATAATAATAATAATAATAATAATAATAATAATAATAATAATAATAATAATAATAATAATAATAATAATAATAATAATAATAATAATAATAATAATAATAATAATAATAATAATAATAATAATAATAATAATAATAATAATAATAATAATAATAATAATAATAATAATAATAATAATAATAATAATAATAATAATAATAATAATAATAATAATAATAATAATAATAATAATAATAATAATAATAATAATAATAATAATAATAATAATAATAATAATAATAATAATAATAATAATAATAATAATAATAATAATAATAATAATAATAATAATAATAATAATAATAATAATAATAATAATAATAATAATAATAATAATAATAATAATAATAATAATAATAATAATAATAATAATAATAATAATAATAATAATAATAATAATAATAATAATAATAATAATAATAATAATAATAATAATAATAATAATAATAATAATAATAATAATAATAATAATAATAATAATAATAATAATAATAATAATAATAATAATAATAATAATAATAATAATAATAATAATAATAATAATAATAATAATAATAATAATAATAATAATAATAATAATAATAATAATAATAATAATAATAATAATAATAATAATAATAATAATAATAATAATAATAATAATAATAATAATAATAATAATAATAATAATAATAATAATAATAATAATAATAATAATAATAATAATAATAATAATAATAATAATAATAATAATAATAATAATAATAATAATAATAATAATAATAATAATAATAATAATAATAATAATAATAATAATAATAATAATAATAATAATAATAATAATAATAATAATAATAATAATAATAATAATAATAATAATAATAATAATAATAATAATAATAATAATAATAATAATAATAATAATAATAATAATAATAATAATAATAATAATAATAATAATAATAATAATAATAATAATAATAATAATAATAATAATAATAATAATAATAATAATAATAATAATAATAATAATAATAATAATAATAATAATAATAATAATAATAATAATAATAATAATAATAATAATAATAATAATAATAATAATAATAATAATAATAATAATAATAATAATAATAATAATAATAATAATAATAATAATAATAATAATAATAATAATAATAATAATAATAATAATAATAATAATAATAATAATAATAATAATAATAATAATAATAATAATAATAATAATAATAATAATAATAATAATAATAATAATAATAATAATAATAATAATAATAATAATAATAATAATAATAATAATAATAATAATAATAATAATAATAATAATAATAATAATAATAATAATAATAATAATAATAATAATAATAATAATAATAATAATAATAATAATAATAATAATAATAATAATAATAATAATAATAATAATAATAATAATAATAATAATAATAATAATAATAATAATAATAATAATAATAATAATAATAATAATAATAATAATAATAATAATAATAATAATAATAATAATAATAATAATAATAATAATAATAATAATAATAATAATAATAATAATAATAATAATAATAATAATAATAATAATAATAATAATAATAATAATAATAATAATAATAATAATAATAATAATAATAATAATAATAATAATAATAATAATAATAATAATAATAATAATAATAATAATAATAATAATAATAATAATAATAATAATAATAATAATAATAATAATAATAATAATAATAATAATAATAATAATAATAATAATAATAATAATAATAATAATAATAATAATAATAATAATAATAATAATAATAATAATAATAATAATAATAATAATAATAATAATAATAATAATAATAATAATAATAATAATAATAATAATAATAATAATAATAATAATAATAATAATAATAATAATAATAATAATAATAATAATAATAATAATAATAATAATAATAATAATAATAATAATAATAATAATAATAATAATAATAATAATAATAATAATAATAATAATAATAATAATAATAATAATAATAATAATAATAATAATAATAATAATAATAATAATAATAATAATAATAATAATAATAATAATAATGATAATAATAATAATAATAATAATAATAATAATAATAATAATAATAATAATAATAATAATAATAATAATAATAATAATAATAATAATAATAATAATAATAATAATAATAATAATAATAATAATAATAATAATAATAATAATAATAATAATAATAATAATAATAATAATAATAATAATAATAATAATAATAATAATAATAATATAAAGTCAAAGTGTAATCTAAAGCGAATGCACGAGTTTTTGGCGCCATCAACAGTTTTTGACGTTTTGCCGTTTTTCTCAAAAACTGTTCGTAACATTTTTATATAAACATGAACAAATACTCTTAGTAGTGGCCCTAACTGTAATATAAAGTCATAGTTGAGATTAGAGCTATTTATGACCGTACTATATGTATAAAAACTTGCACAAATATTCTTAGTAATGCGTCTAACGGTAAAAATGGTCATAGTGCAGGTTTAGGCTATTGCACGGTTTTTAAAAATCAGCAACTGCTTCTGACCTTTTAACGAGTTTCTCAAAACTTGTCGTGCGATTTTTAATAAAACTTGCAAAACTATTCTTGGTAATGTCCCTAACGACAGTATAAATTCAAAGCGGAGATTAAAGCTATTGCACGGTTTCTAAAAATCAGCAACTGTTTTTGACGTTTTAGCGATTTTCGAAAAATTGTTCCTACGATGTTTATAAACACCTGCAAAAATATTCTAAGTTATGCCCCTACCGATGATATTGAGTAAAAGTTGAGGTTAAAGGTATTGCACGGTTTTTATGGGCCAGCATAAATTTTTGACATTTTGCAGTTTTTCGCAAAACCTGTCCTTGCGATTTGCATAAAAACTTACTGAAATATTCTTAGCAATGCCCCAAATATAATAAGTGGAGGTTTAAGTGGAGGTTTAAGCTAATGCACGGTTTTTTTGTGGCCAGCCACTGTTTTTGACGTTTTAACGATTTTCTCAAAAGATGTCAGTACGATTTTTATAAAAATCTCCACGAATATTCTTAGTAATTCCCCTAGCGATAATGTGAAGGCAAAGAGGAAGTTACAGGTATTGCACGGTTTTTAAAAATCAGCAACGTTTTTTTGACATTTTAGCGATTTTCTCAAAAAGTGTTCGCACGATTTTTTAAAAACTTGCACAAACATTCTTATTAATGCCCCTGATGATATTATAAATTCACAGTTGAGATTAGAGCTATTTATGTCCGTACCATATGTATAAAAACTTGCACAAACATTCTTAGTAATGCATCTAACGGTAATATATAAACATAGTGGAGGTTTACGCTATTGCAGGGTTTTTAAAAATCAGCTACTGTTTTTGACGTTTTAGCGATTTTCTCTAAATTGTTCGTAAGACTTTTATAAAAACTTGCACAAATATTCTTAGTAACGCCACTAACAATAATATGGAGTCACAGTGGAGGTCGAAGCTATTGCACGGTTTTTATGGTCCAGCAACCTTTTTTGACCTTTTGCCGTTTTCTCAAAAATTGTTCATAACATTTTTATATAAACGTGAAAAAATTCTCATAGTAGTGGACCTAACGGAAATAAGTAGCCAAAGTGAATCTTAAAGCTATTGCACACTCTTTATGGGCCAGCAGCGATATTTGACTTTTTGCCGTTTTTCTCAAAATCTGTGCATATGATTTGTATAAAAACTTCCACTAATAAACTTAGTAATGCCCCTACTGATAATATAAGGTTAAAGTGGAGGCTAAAGCTATTACACGGTTTCTATGGGCCTGCAACAATTTTTGACGTTTTGCCGTTCTGCCATTTTTTCGCAAAAACTGTTGGTGGGTTGGACGGTTTTTATAGGCCAGCAAACTTTTTTGACGTTTTGCCTTTTTCTCAAACGTGTTCATACGATTATTCTAAAAACTAACACGAAACTAGCACCCTTAACGGTAATATATAGTCATAGCGTACGTTAAGGCTATTGCACGGTTTTAAAAAATTAGCATCTGTTTTTGAAGCTTTAGCGATTTGATCAAAAACTATTCGTATGATTTTTATAAAATCTTGCACAAATATTCTTAGTAATGCCCCTAACGATAATGTAAAGTCAAAGTGGAGATTAAAGCTATTGCGCGGTTTTTATGACCCAGCGACAATTTTTGACATTTTGCCTTTTTTCGCAAAAGCTGTTCGTACGATTTTTCTAAGAACTAGCACAAATATTCTACTAATGCCCCTAACGGTAATATAAGGTCAAACTTGAAGTCAAAGCTATTGTACAGTTTTTATGGGCACACAACGGTTATAACCTTTTGCCGTTTTTCTAAAAAAATTGCGTAACAGTTTTATATAAACGTGAAAAAATACACTTAGTAGTGGACCTAACAGTAATAAGTAGCAAAAGTAAAACTTAAAGCTATTGCACACTCTTTATGGGCCAGCCGTTTTTCTCAAAACCTGTGGGTATGATTTGTATAAAAATTGTTGAAATATTCTTAGTAACGCCCGTAACGATCATAATATTTATAAAAACCTCCACAAATATTCTTAGTAATGCCCCCAGCGATAATGTGAAGCCAAAGAGGAGGTTACAGGTATTGCACGGTTTTTAAAAATCAGCAATTTTTTTTGACATTTTAGTGATTTTCTCAAAAACTTTTCGCATGATTTTTTAAAAAATTTGCACAAACATTCTTATGAATGCCTCTATATGATGGTTTTTATGGACCAGCAACCATTTTTGACGTTTTTAGTTTCGCCGTTTTTCGCAAAAACTGTTCGTACGATTTTTATAAAAGCTTGAAGAATTATTCTTCGTAATGCCCCTAACGATAGTAAAAAGTCAAAGTTGAGGTTGAAGCTATTGCACGGTTTTTAAAAACCAGCAACTGTTTTTAACGTTTTGGCGATTGTCTCCAAACTGTTCGTAAGATTTTTATAAAACCTTGCACAAATATTCTTAGTAACGCCTCTAACAATAATATGGAGTCACAGTGGAGGTTAAAGTTATTCGACCTTTTTTATAGGCCAGCAAACTTTTTTTACGTTTTGCCTTTTTTCTCAAAAGCTGTTCGTAACATATTTATATAAACTTGCACAAATATTATTAGTAATCGCCCTAACGGTAATAAATAGCCAAAGTGGAGGTTAAAGCTATTGCACGGTTTTAAAAAATCAGCAACTTTTTTGACGTTTTAGCGACTTAATCAAAAACTGTTCGTATAATTTTTATAAAAACTTGCACAACTATTCTTAGTAATGCCCCTAGTGATAATATAAATTCAAAGAGGAGGCCGTTTTTCTCAAAACCTGTGCGTATGGTTTGTATAAAAATTGTTTAAATATTCTTAGTAACGCCCATAACGATCATATTTTTTATAAAAACCTCCACAAATATTCTTACTAATGCCCCTAGCGATAATGTGAAGCCAAAAAGGAGGTTACAGGTATTGCGCGGTTTTTAAAAATCAGCAACTTTTTGTGACATCTTAGCGATTTTCTTCAAAAACTGTTCGCATAACTTTTTAAAAATTTGCACAAACATTCTTATTAATGCCCCTGATGATATTATAAAGTCACAATTGAGATTAGAGCTATTTATGTCCGTACTATATGTATAAAAACTTGCACAAACATTCTTAGTAATGCATCTAACGGTAATATATATAAAATCGTCGCTGGGTCATAAATACCGTGCAATAGCTTTAACCTCTACTTTGACATTACATTATCGTTAAGGGCATCACTCAAAAGATTTGTGTTAGTTTTTAGAAACATCGTACTACCAGCTGTTTCGAAAAACGACAAAGCGTTGCGTCAAAAAGCGTTGCTGTTTTTTTAAAACCATGCAATAGCATTAACCTCAATTTTGACTTTACAATATCGTTAGGGGCATTACTAAGAATATTCCAGCAAGTTTTTACACTAATCGTAACAACAGATTTTGAGAGAAGTGCAGAACGTCGAAAAGCGTTGCTGGCTCATTAACACCGTGCACTCGCTTTAACATCCTCTTTGACTTTATATTATTACTAGGGGCATTAATAAGGATATTTGTGGAAGTTCTTATAAAAATTGTGGGAACAGTTTTTCCGAAAAACGGTAAAACGCCAAAAATCTTTGCTGGCCCATAAAAATCGTACAATAGCTTTAACTTTCACTCTGACTTAATATTAACATTAAGGGCATTAAACGGCAGAACGCAAACACGTCAAAAATGGTAAGTGGCTCAAAAAAACCGTGCAATCGCTCTAACCTCCTCTTTGAATTTATATTATCACTAAGGGCATTACTAAGAATATTGGTGCAAATTTTTATAAAAGTCGAACGATCAGTTTTTTAGAAAATCGCTAAAAAATCAAAAAGAGTTGCTAGCCCCAAAAACCCGTGCGATTGGCTATTTATTACCGTTAGGCCGATTACTAATAATATTTGTGCAAGTTTATATAAAAATGTTACGAACAGTTTTTGAGAAAAACGGCAAAAGGTGTAACGTGTCGTTTTTTTTTGTTTTTTTTTTTTTCGTTAATCAAATATTTCCTTTTGTAATTTCCTATTTAGTTTATTAACAACATAAATTCATTAAAGTTGTTTAAGTCGATAATACAGTCGTAAAATATTATGAAAATAACATGTTTGTTATTCGTTGGTCTCGACTGTAAACTGACGTATCTCATCGCATACCAACGCATGAAGATGTATCTACGTTTAAGCCCAGTAAACATGTTGAATTCCAATCTGGTAAATAGCTAACGGCAAATAACAGGATTTCTAAGTCTTATAAAAGGCTTAGCGGTGCCGGTAAATGTTATTTTTTGATGAGACTGTGATACAATTACATATAGTTAAAGCAAGTTAAAGTTTTGTTTCAAAAGAAAAGAAAGAAGTGAATTTTCAGGAAATATAAAAATTATAAAATTTTCATTAAAATAGCTTGGAAACGAGAGAATAGTAGCTATAGTGGCTTTGGAATAATTTGATTTAAATTTAATATATATTATTCTGAAGAAAAAACTTTCTTAAAAGAACTAAAAACATCATTAAAATTGCGTTATCTAAAGTGGACTCATTTAGCGAGCCACTACTGTTCGTTGTTTTTTTTTCTTTTTTCTTTTTTCTCTCTGTATCAAAAGATACATGATCAACTAATAAAAAAAGAACACGCTTTAACTCAAGAAAAGAAAAAAAAAAGAAGAAGACAAGAAAAAAAACACAAAGAAAAAGTAGACAAGTGCAAAAAGAGAGTTAAAGTTCTACATATAAAATCTGTGAAATTTCCGAAATTATTGAAATCGAAGCCCTAACGCCAAAAATAGCAAAGCCAATCATCATCATATTAAGTAAGTAAATTCGCATTGGAGTCTTAATACCTGTCTCATACTTTCAACAACCATCTAAATATTACCACTCTATAGGAATTGCACCATAATCAAAATTGTCTGTTTCAGTACAGATAAATACCAAGGAAACCACCGCACAGCAACAAAACCAACTGCATCCATATAATAGACTTGTGTAAGACTTCTAAGACAACTATCTACCTGAATCTGAAGACCTGAGCATCCAACAACCTTAAATCAACTACCACCCTTAAGCATTGTTCTAAAAATCTAAAAAACCATAACAACAAAAACTACGGCATACTTATGATAAGGCACGGATAATTACATCTTATGAAAATTTTGTGTAAATCTGAAGCCACCACCATTATTCAGCCAGTAACATATAAGTAAAACCAATTAAGCCCTTTTAAAAACTTTGGTCTAAAGACATATCACCATCATTCTCTATATATAACTAATCTATGAGAATCGCCGTTGGATAAATCCTAACAGATGTAACGTGTGGTTTTTGTTTCAATATGCAAATGTATCAGTTTTTGAGTTTTGTAATTTATTAATTTTTATTGGTAATAAAGTCCTTGACTAATAAGAGAGTGTTTGTTATTCGTCTGCCTCGACTGTAAATAGACGTATCTCATCGCATATCAACGCACGTTAAACTAGCTGTGTTTAAACCCAGTAAACTTGCTTAATTCCAATCTGTCAAATAGATAACGGCCTATAACAGTAATTTTAGGTGTATAAAAGGCTTAGCGGGATGTAGAAACTGTCTTCTGTCATTAAACTGTGCAATAAGATGCACCTGATCGTTTCTAATTAAGTTTAATACTTAATAAAAATATTAAAGTGCTAAAATTCTGTATAAATTAATAAATATAATATAAAGTGTTGAAGGTAAATATTCTATTGAGGTGTATTAGTCTTCAGTATTCTGAGTCAATTATATTTTATTAGAAAATAGAGACAACCATCTTCATCATATAATTTTACCTGCAAAGGCAATTTCAATTTAAGAATACAAAAGAAGAGAATTTGCCTTGGGGACTGTGTACAAATTTTATTTAAAAGTTAAATTTTTGTGGCAAGAAAATCTAAAAAAAAAAAAAATACGGGAAAATAATTAAATTGACAAATTTTAAGGTAGTGGACTCATTTAGTGAGCCACTACTGTCTTTTTTTTTTCTCTCTGTATCAAAAGATACATGATCGAGTGTTAACCAATACCACTCTTTACCAGAAGCTAAAAAGAAGAAGAAAAAGAACAGAGCCACAAAGAAAACCAAAAAAAGAAAAAAAGTATATATAATTTAACGACACGGGAAAAAAACAGGAAAATTAAATTTATAAATCTTAAGGCTATACACTTGCCTAAGTTATTAGAATAAATAAAATTTAAAGAGTTAAAATAATAAATTCAACCACCAATAAATAAAAGATCAACAAGGAAAGCATAATTCAAGTCCTAAAACCTACCGTAGAAGTGTATCCAACAGTGAAGAAGAAAAAAAAAAAAGCTTGAGCTCTTCGATTCCTTTGTCAGCAAACCTACCATAAGTGCCTTCTAGAGACAAGAAGCCGAATCCAAATCCAACAGCAACACCACAATCCAACAGCAACAACTTGAGATATCATCTTCCCGATACAGAAAAATTACGGATACCACTACCCCAATAACATACAGCCATACCACCATCATCTATGTATATCCGATCATTGGAAATAAATTTTTTGGAATAATAATATAAGAATTTGCAGTTTATAAAAATCATAAGGGTAAAGAGGATATGAATATTGTATAATTAGTCAATAATAAATTTTTCTAATTCTTGCCAAATAAACTCTAATTCTAAAATCTAAAATGATAAAATATTTAATAAAAACGGAATCCTAAACAAAATCTACACAAAATACAATATCCATATCCACCAACAATGAAATTTTACCATTAGAAATTATCTTATTAATATATGTATATATTTTCTTTTCATTAGATTAAATTAAGTCTTATAATAATTAACTAAGTTTTCGTGAATACCCTCAATTTATACAAAACCAAAAAGATACATCTTTTAACACATCTTACACCATAAAAAAACTCCACAGCAGCAGAATGGCGAGGCCTCATCACTCCGCAGCAGCAGAGTTCAAATAATTTGGTGAGTCAAATTTTTCTACACAATTTTATTTACATTCTTATTTAGTTTTGTATTGAATTATATTTTATTTAATTAAGAGAAAGTTATTAAGGTCTCAGTCCAACGAACAATATTTATTTGAAGTAGTTTCTCTTATTATTAATATCATTTCCATTTTTGAGCTTTTAATGTTTTATCGTTTCTTAATTTACACACTTTTCGAGGGATGTCTGTAACCCTTTTCTTTTAATTTCTTTTTGTTTTTATCATTGCTTGAAATTTGTGTACGTGCTTCTTCTTATTTAAATAAATAAGAGAGTATAAAAAAAAATGAAACATGAATCAAATTTTAAGAGAAAGCCAAGATCAACTTATAAAAAAAGAAATCAATAATCAGAGAAATTTCAAGTAAAGAAAAGACAGAAATAAAGAGAAATTAAAATTAGAAATTATTAATTGTGATAATAAGAACTAATAAGAGAAACTTAGCTCAAATTAAAGTAAAAGAAAGAAAATCATACAAAAATATTCTTTTTGTTTTTTTTAAATCTATATCTGCGAGTATAATGTTTATGTTTTGTAATTTTGTGAATATTGTTCGTTTGACTTGGATTGTCACTCTATTGTAGGTATTTTAGACAGTATATATTAATTAATTTAGTTTTTTTCTTCGGAATACGTTCTTTATTAATATACATATTTAAATTATCTTTTCTGTTAGACTTAAATAAATATTAAGAATAATCTGAAATTTATTACTCTTAAGGAAGGAAATAGGATATATTGTCTTAATGAATAAATATTATGAATAAATGAAAATTAGAGAATTTGTGATACAAATATGTGTGGTTAAACTAATTCGAGTGATGTGATCGAATAGATTTCCTTTGATTTTGGGGATTTTCATTATCATTGTCGCCAGAAGATCCATGGTAGGGCGGGTAAAGAGGCGTAGTTCCTGTAACATCTAGGAACTCAAAAAAAATAGGTCGTGATAAGGTTATTTATGGTTGATCCCGTTTAGCTTGCATAGTTGATTGTAAATTGAGGTATTTAGGACACCTGCAATGTCGTATTAGCCAATCAACTACCGGTCCATTTTATTTTATTGTTTATTTTAGTTTTTTTAGGGAGTCTATAATAATTATTTATGGATGACACATTACTTGGACTGAGAGAACTGCAGACAAGAACCTCCCCACCCGGCTGCTAGGTAGCGTAGTCAATGGCTCCCATCCGTCAGTCTTTTCTCTCCCTATTTCACCTAACCAAGTTCTATAACTCTATGGGGGATTGTCTTCTAAGAGGAGTTTAAAAATATATACATGTGTGTTCATTACATAAATTGGCGCCCAACGTGGGGCATGAAAAGTCTGAAGTAGAAACTTTACATTTATTTCCTAAGTTGTAACCCACAACATGTGACAATGAATACACGTTAGGCGCTGTGCAATTTATTACATAAATTGGCGCCCAACGTGGGCATGAAAAGTCTGAAGTAGAAACTTTACATTTATTTCCTAAGTTGTAACCCACAACATGTGACAATGAATACACCTTAGGCGCTGTGCAATTTATTACATAAATTGGCGCCCAACGTGGGGCAAAAGAAATCTCATGGAAAATTTCTACACCTATTTTCTAAATTTTCACCCACAATTTGCTACAGAAAAAGGACACGTTAGGCGCTGTGCAATTCATTACATAAATTGGCGCCCAACTTGGAGCAACAGAATCTGAGGGAATATTGTGACAACTTATTGCCTATATTGTCACTCGCAACGTTAATAACGGAATCTAACAGGAGAGTATGACAACTTCTTATATAGAATGTCATCCAATAGATACGTTAGGAAATTTTATTAACCTTTTTGTAGTTAGCCTGAAGATTTTTTTTGCTCTACATAAAATTCTTCTTGTTGTTCAAACAGTAGCTTTCAAGATCAATAGATACGAAAAATTATATATATTTTTGGATTTTGTTTTTGAATAACATTAGGCCATCTTTAGGATTTTCGACAATTTGAGTTTCAGATCGATTTGTGCGACCAAGGATAAGTCTTATGTACTTTCATTAGCAGATGAAGAAATGAATATAATCACTTTTTGCAATTGGTTAAGGTAATTATAGTTAATGATTCAGCTTTAAGGCGATTATTATGTTATTATGAATCAAACACGACTCGGGCTTGGAATTACAATAGAACTGCTGTTTGCGGTTTATTGTCCAGTAGAGATCGGAAGCATATGTATTTTTTTTTTTAATTTGAACAGAGGCTGATGAATGACTTATAGTTTCTTTAACTTCATAGACCAATTTGTTACCTAGATCAACCGACCTTATTCACTGAACTATTTTGTTTATATTTTTTTTATCTGTCCGTATCACATCCGTTTAAATGAATTTTAGCATAAAGTATCTTGTTTTTTACATTGAAAATCAAATTTGATTATTATTTTTGATTATTACCTATAATTGATAAAAATATCGTCTTTGTTATAGAGTATAACACTCATAATTAAGAGTAGTATTTGTTGCACATAATTTTTTTTGATTTTTTTTGTTGATTTTTTTTTTTTTTTTTTTTGATTATTGAGAATACCACTCGAATTTAAGATCAGTATTTGTTTTTTTCCGTATAATTTAGTTTTTTTAGTTATTTTATATTTATTGATACGATGGAACGTTCTCCACCCAATTTTCAAGCAACCTCTTCTCAGAGTAATAGAATTAGTCAGTCATGTAGGATTTGTAGTGAACTTTTATCAGAAGGTCAGGAATGTATGATTATTTCAGAATGTAATCATGTTTTTCATGTTCATTGCATTGAATCGTTTTTGTCTAACTCGTCCGAATGTCCCGATTGTAAAAGACATTGCGCGTTATCGGAACTAAAAAAGATGTTCATTCAAAATAAACAAGTGCCTGTTGAAAAGCAAAAGTCGGCTCGTAATAAAGCTCGCGGTGCGATGGCTAAGCAACATAATACGAGAAGTAACGCTCGTAATTTATTTTCGGAATCCTCGCAGAATCCCTTAATTGATATTGGTACGAATACTGAAACTGAACTTGAGGTTCCGTCAACTCCAATTCAGGTGCCATCCCATGATGATTCGGCACAGTGTAATCCACCGAATATTCATTTTAGGAGCTCTTCTATTCCACCAACTATTGACTATTCACGAATAAATCAAATGATTGAGAATACTGTTACCAGAATTCTATGTAATTTCAACTTATCAGCTAATGTCAATCAGAACGCGAATAATTGTAATCAGCAGTCACAACCACCTCCTCGAAGGCAATCTATACCACGACAGGATAATAGGCAGAATAACAGTTCACATGTTCCCCTATCGCACAATAATGTATCACCAAGTTCACATGGAAATTTCAGCAGTTCATACGATGAAAATTTCACATTGAGGTCTGATAAGATAACATCGATAATTCAGAATTGGCAGGTTAAGTTTGATGGATCAGCTCAGGGAATCAGTGTCGATGAGTTTTTGTACAGAGTGGGAGTACTAACTCGTGAACATTTTAATAATGATTTTTCACTTATTTGCAAAAATTTACATATTTTATTGAGTGGTCGAGCCAAAGAGTGGTATTGGAGATATCACAAACAGGTTGAAACTATTTGTTGGAATGAGTTTTGTGCGGCTTTGAAATATCAGTATAAAGATTTTCGGTCTAGTTTTGATATTTATGAAGAACTAAGAAACAGAAAGATGAAACCTAATGAGAACTTTGAGATGTTTTATGAATCAGTGTCTGCAATTTTAGATAGATTGGATAAACCTATTCCTGAGGCCGAATTAATTGAGATACTTTCTCGCAATCTTCGACCAGAAATCCGGCATGAGTTACTCTATATACCGATTTATTCTATAGCTCATTTGCGTAAGTTGGTGCAGATGAGAGAACACTTACTAGGAGATGATTATTTTAAAAGACATACTTCTTTTAAGACTCCAAATTATGCGGGAATTCGTCGACAAGTAGCTGAAGTGGAATACCCGGATGAAACATCTCTTAACGAATTGGATATACTCCCGGATAGTTCAGTCAACGCCATACAGAACTTAAGGTGTTGGAATTGTGATCAATTAGGTCACATATGGGAAGATTGTTTGGAAGAGAGAAAAGTGTTTTGTTATGGATGTGGTGAGAAAAATACATATAAACCACAATGCTCTAAATGTGCTTCGAAAAAATTAAATTCAAAAAACTTCCAAGCTCAGGGCAAAGCCCGAAACCGTCCGTAGTTTCGCTTCATCTAAAACCAGATTTGTCTTCTTTATCACCGTTTAAGCCAGATTCGTCATCTTTGAAACCAAACTTGTCTTCTTTTCAACCAACTATTTCAAATACAAGCCCCGATATATCAAGCAAAAACTTAGACTTTTCCAATATCAAATCAAACTTGGAATCAACAGAAACCAACGCCGATAGTAATGCTAATAAAACTACTAAATCTTTTAATAAAAGTGATCATGTTCCGAAATTATATCCGATTGTACCCTACCATAAAAGATTGGACAACTACATGAGGAGGAGAAAGGAGATATTCAATGATTCGTCACCAGCTAAAGTTACACATAGAAAACCTAAAAGATCTACAGTACGTTTGCGAAAATATTTCAAAAATCGAAAATTTACATCTAAGTTTATTTTGTCATCGATAATAAGTAATCCTAAGGATAGACGTTACTATGCATCTGTTAAATTTCTTTCATTTACCGAGTTAGGCTTGTTAGATACAGGTGCTAACGTATCCTGTATAGGGTCCGATCTAGCACGTCATGATTTTCGCAGTTTTAAAGAATTCGTTTTTCTAAATTCGCATGTAAAGACGGCTGATGGTAATCTTCAGAAAGTTATAGGTTATTTAAATGTTGATGTTTGCTTTAAAAATCAGGTTAGAAAATTAAAAATATTAATAGTGCCTAGTATCAGTCAAAACTTAATTTTAGGTCTCGATTTTTGGAAAGCTTTTAATCTTGCTCCAGATGTTTTTGGAAATGTAGTTGTGTCGTCGAATAGTGAAAATCCCTCTCAAATTTTATCTGTATTGTCTGCCTTTAGTATAGAGTCTGATAGGTTGACTGAAATTCACAAGAGCTCGAAAGATCCTAGTTCTAGCACGGAATACCCTTTAAATACATCACAACGATAGCAATTGAACACCATAATCGAATTATTTCCTAATTTTGAGAAACAGGGCTTAGGAAGAACAACTCTTATCGAACATTCGATAGATGTAGGAGATGCTGTTCCTGTGAAACAACGATTTTACCCCGTTTCACCAGCAGTTGAAAAATTAATGTTCAAAGAAATTGATAGAATGCTTGAGTTAGGTGTTATAGAACCCTCAAAGTCTCCATGGTCTTCACCTATGCGATTGGTAGTGAAACCGAATAAAACTCGTTTATGTCTTGACGCCAGGAAAGTTAATCAAGTAACTAAAAAGGATGCTTACCCTTTGCCTAGTATAGAAGGAATCTTTTCTAGATTACCAAAGGCCAACATTATATCTAAATTAGATCTAAAGGATGCGTATTGGCAAATTGCGTTAACTGAAGAGTCTAAGCATTTTACTGCTTTCACCGTCCCTGGTCGTCCGTTATATCAATTTGTCGTCATGCCTTTTGGCCTCTGCAACGCTCCATCTACTATGTGTAGATTAATGGATCAGTTAATACCACCAGATCTACGTCACTGCGTATTCGGCTATCTAGATGATTTAATAATAGTGTCTGAGAATTTTGAATCTCATTTGTCTGTCTTAGTGAGAATTGCAGCTCAATTTAGGGAAGCTAATTTGACTCTTAATGTGTCCAAGTCTAAATTTTGTGTAACGGAGGTTAATTACTTAGGATATATTATAGGTAATGGAGGAATTAAAACCGACCCTGATAAGGTACTTTCCATTCAAAATTGGCCCAAACCGAAAAACTTAAAACAAGTACGTGGTTTTCTCGGATTAGCAGGTTGGTACCGCAGATTCATTTCAAATTTCTCGTCTATAGTGTTTCCTATTACTGAAGTATTGTCTACTAAACGTAAATTTGTTTGGACACCTGAGGCTCAAAAATCGTTCGAACAAATAAAGAGTCTTCTAACATCCGCTCCTATTCTTACAAACCCTGATTTTAATAAAAAGTTTTATTTACATTGTGATGCCAGCGACTTTGGTATCGGCGCTGTGCTAATACAGTTTGATGATGAAGGAAACGAGAAGCCTATAGCATTTATGTCAAAAAAGTTAACCACGGCTCAACGCAACTATAGCGTAACGGAGCGTGAGTGTTTGGCTGCGCTGGAAGCTATCAGAAAGTTTAGGTGTTACCTAGAACTCCAAGAGTTCGAAGTTATCACGGACCATTCATCGCTAGTATGGTTGATGAAACAACCCGATCTGTCCGGAAGACTGGCAAGGTGGGTGTTTAAACTACAAGGTTACAAATTTACTATAAGTCACAGAAAAGGAAAGGATAACGTAGTGCCCGACGCTTTGTCGAGGATGCCTTACGATGAAGTAGGAAGTGTTTCGATATGCGAGCCGCCAATAGACCTTAATTCTGTACATTTTAGTGATCCAGATTACGTCAGTTTGAAAGAGAAAATTAACGAATTCAGTTCGAAATATCCTGACATGAAAGTTGTTGATAAGTACGTGTATATTAGAACAAACCACTACAGCGGAGATTCTTATCAGGAGGAAAATTGTTGGAAGCTATGGGTGCCTTTTTTTTAAGAAAATCGGTTATTCAAGCAGCTCATGATAACCCCACTGCGTCGCACGGAGGAATCGTCAAGACCACCGAGCTTATCCGTCGTCATTTCTTTTGGCCAGGATTAGTACGAGATGTTCGAGAGTATATTGGGCTGCGTGAAACGTGTAAGACATCTAAAGCTCCGAACTTCGTGACTAGGCCAGAAATGGGTAGTCCAGTGAAGACTGATAGGCCATTTCAACGTTTATATGTGGATATTTTAGGTCCCTATCCTCGTAGTAAACAGGGTAACATAGGTTTGTTAATTGTTTTAGATCATATGACTAAGTTTCATTGGCTTTTTCCTATGAAAAAGTTCACTTCGAAGATAATTGAAGACTATATGTTGAAACACATCTTTCACATTTTTGGTGTTCCTGAAGTTTTAGTGAGTGATGAATGAATGAATGAATTTAACGCTTTTCTTACATCTCTCGGCATAACTCACACTTATACTGCGGTATATTCACCACAGTCAAATTCTTCTGAACGTGTAAACCGATCAATTTTAGCTGCTATTAGGTCATATTTAGAGAAAGATCAGACGCTATGGGATCAAAATCTGAGTGCTATTAGTTGTTCTTTAAGGAATTCGTTTCATCAGTCTATTCAGCGCTCTCCATATCAAGCTGTGTTCGGTTTTGAAATGGTAACTCACGGAAGTATGTACACTTTGTTGCGAAATCTAAAAGTAGTTGCTGAACCGTATGTAAGCCTTAACCGAGAAGATAGTCTTTACCTTATGAGACAGGATTTGAAAAAACATATTACTAGAGCTTATGAAACCAACAAATCTCAATATAATTTACGTGCTCGTCCTATTTCTTATACAGTAGGACAGAAAGTTTTTCGTCGTAATTTCTCACAAAGTAGTTTTGAAAGAAAATATAACGCTAAACTGGCACCTTTATTTATTAAGTCAATTATCAAGGAAAAGGTTGGTAACAATTATTATGTATTACAGGATATCAACGGCAGGATCGTAGGAACATATCATGCGAAGGACATACATCCATAAATATATTTCCCCCTAATACTGTGGTATAAAATACCAGTATTATGTGGTTTGTAACGTGTGGTTTTTGTTTCAATATGCAAATGTATCAGTTTTTGAGTTTTGTAATTTATTAATTTTTATTGGTAATAAAGTCCTTGACTAATAAGAGAGTGTTTGTTATTCGTCTGCCTCGACTGTAAATAGACGTATCTCATAGCATATCAACGCACGTTAAACTAGCTGTGTTTAAACCCAGTAAACTTGCTTAATTCCAATCTGTCAAATAGATAACGGCCTATAACAGTAATTTTAGGTGTATAAAAGGCTTAGCGGGATGTAGAAACTGTCTTCTGTCATTAAACTGTGCAATAAGATGCACCTGATCGTTTCTAATTAAGTTTAATACTTAATAAAAATATTAAAGTGCTAAAATTCTGTATAAATTAATAAATATAATATAAAGTGTTGAAGGTAAATATTCTATTGAGGTGTATTAGTCTTCAGTATTCTGAGTCAATTATATTTTATTAGAAAATAGAGACAACCATCTTCATCATATAATTTTACCTGCAAAGGCAATTTCAATTTAAGAATACAAAAGAAGAGTATTTGCCTTGGGGACTGTGTACAAATTTTATTTAAAAGTTAAATTTTTGTGGCAAGAAAACCTAAAAAAAAAAAATACGGGAAAATAATTAAATTGACAAATTTTAAGGTAGTGGACTCATTTAGTGAGCCACTACTGTCTTTTTTTTTTCTCTCTGTATCAAAAGATACATGATCGAGTGTTAACCAATACCACTCTTTACCAGAAGCTAAAAAGAAGAAGAAAAAGAACAGAGCCACAAAGAAAACCAAAAAAAGAAAAAAAGTATATATAATTTAACGACACGGGAAAAAAACAGGAAAATTAAATTTATAAATCTTAAGGCTATACACTTGCCTAAGATATTAGAATAAATAAAATTTAAAGAGTTAAAATAATAAATTCAACCACCAATAAATAAAAGATCAACAAGGAAAGCATAATTCAATTCCTAAAACCTACCGTAGAAGTGTATCCAACAGTGAAGAAGAAAAAAAAAAAAAGCTTGAGCTCTTCGATTCCTTTGTCAGCAAACCTACCATAGGTGCCTTCTAGAGACAAGAAGCCGAATCCAAATCCAACAGCAACACCACAATCCAACAGCAACAACTTGAGATATCATCTTCCCGATACAGAAAAATTACGGACACCACTACCCCAATAACATACAGCCATATCACCATCATCTATGTATATCCGATCATTGGAAATAAATTTTTTGGAATAATAATATAAGAATTTGCAGTTTATAAAAATCATAAGGGTAAAGAGGATATGAATATTGTATAATTAGTCAATAATAAATTTTTCTAATTCTTGCCAAATAAACTCTAATTCTAAAATCTAAAATGATAAAATATTTAATAAAAACGGAATCCTAAACAAAATCTACACAAAATACAATATCCATATCCACCAACAATGAAATTTTACTATTAGAAATTATCTTATTAATATATGTATATATTTTCTTTTCATTAGATTAAATTAAGTCTTAAGTAAAGAAGTAAAGAAAAGACAGAAATAAAGCGAAATTAAAATTAGAAATTATTAATTGTGATAATAAGAACTAATAAGAGAAACTTAGCTCAAATTAAAGTAAAAGAAAGAAAATCATACAAAAATATTCTTTTTGTTTTTTTTAAATCTATATCTGCGAGTATAATGTTTATGTTTTGTAATTTTGTGAATATTGTTCGTTTGACTTGGATTGTCACTCTATTGTAGGTATTTTAGACAGTAGATATTAATTAATTTAGTTTTTTTCTTCGGAATACGTTCTTTATTAATATACATATTTAAATTATCTTTTTTGTTGGACTTAAATAAATATTAAGAATAATCTGAAATTTATTACTCTTAAGGAAGGAAATAGGATATATTGTCTTAATGAATAAATATTATGAATAAATGAAAATTAGAGAATTTGTGATACAAATATGTGTGGTTAAACTAATTCGAGTGATGTGATCGGATAGATTTCCTTTGATTTTGGAGATTTTCATTATCATTGTCGCCAAAAGATCCATGGTAGGGCGGGTAAAGAGGCGTAGTTCCTGTAACATCTAGGAACTCAAAAAAAATAGGTCGTGATAAGGTTATTTATGGTTGATCCCGTTTAGCTTGCATAGTTGATTGTAAATTGAGGTATTTAGGACACCTGCAATGTCGTATTAGCCAATCAACTACCGGTCCATTTTATTTTATTGTTTATTTTAGTTTTTTTAGGGAGTCTATAATAATTATTTATGGATGACACATTACTTGGACTGAGAGAACTGCAGACAAGAACCTCCCCACCCGGCTGCTAGCTAGCGTAGTCAATGGCTCCCATCCGTCAGTCTTTTCTCTCCCTATTTAACCTAACCAAGTTCTATAACTCTATGGGGGATTGTCTTCTAAGAGGAGTTTAAAAATATATACATGTGTGTTCATTACACAGATTTGCATTACACTAAAAACCTAAGGTTAAAGTGGATATAAATATTGTATTGCTAATAATAAATCTTATAAATTTTGTTCAAATAATTCAATAAAAAAGTTCTTAAATTATAACAAAATGATAAAATATTTACCAAAACCAAAACCCTAACGATTTTCATTAGACCTACAAAAATACAATATTCATATCCACCAATAATGAAATTTTTACAATAAACATCATTTTATTAAAATATATAATTTTTTTTTCTTTAGGTTAAATTAAGTTAAATTAAATTTAATAATTACCAACTAAAATTAAGTGAACACCCTAAATCTTAATAGTAAAAAGATACATCTTTTAAAACATTATATATTATAAAAACTCAACTGCAGCAGAATGGCGAGGCCTCATCACTCAGCAGCAACAGAGTTCCAGTGATTGGTGAGTCGAAGATTTTTTTCAAAATTGTAGTTATATCCATATAGAAATTTGCTATTTAGATTTATATTTATATAATTAAGAGAAAAAAAAATACAAATATCACCTCCCAGCTAAACGAACAATATTTGATTCAAGTAGTTTCTCTTATTGTTGATGATGTTTTTGTTGTTGTTGTATTTCTATAATATTGTTCGTTTTGTTGAGATTTGTACCCTATCGTAGGCATACATACATACCATACATATATAAGATATTTTTTTTTCCTCAATTTATAGTTATTTTTATTATAAATAAGTTTTTCTTTTTTTTGAATAATAATACAAATGTTTTATGTTAGGATATTGATTGAAATATGAAATTAGATTATTACATTAGATTTTTGAATAATTATAAAATAAATTGAAGATAAAGTGTTTTTTAAGCGAATATGTCTGTTTAACCTATTTTTAAGGATGTGATCGGATAGATTGCGTTCGGTTTTGGGGATCTTCATTATTATGTGTTGCCAGAAGATCCATGGTAGGGCGGGTAAAGAGGCGCAGTTTCTGTGATACCTAGGAACACAAAATTAGTTAGTAATAGGGTTATTTAAGGTTGATCCCGTTTAGCATTCATACGGTTGATTTAAATTTGGGGTATTTAGAACACCTGCCATGGCGAATTAGTAAATCAACGACCAGTCCATATTCTTCTATTGTTTCTTTTAGTTTTTACCCGGGAGTCTATAATAATTATTTATGGATGACACATTTTTTGGACTGAGAGAACTGCAGACAAGAACCTCCCCACCCGGCTGCTAGCTAGCGTAGTCAATGGCTCCCATCCGTCAGCTTTTTCTCTCCCTATTCCATCTATCCAAGTGTTATAACTCTATGGGAGATTTCCTTCTCCAGTAGAGTTAAAATTAAACGAATGTTGATTACGGAAACTGGTGCCCTAAGTGGTTACCAAGAGAGTAATATTCATTCGATACATGTATGTTCATTACATAAATTGGCGCCCAACGTGGGGCAATAAGAAGTCTAAGGGAAAACTCTACATCTTATTTCCTATATTGTAACCCACAACGTGTGACAACGCATACACGTTAGGCGCTGTGCAATTCATTACATAAATTGGCGCCCAACGTGGGGCAATAGAATCTGAAGGAAACTTATTGCCTATATTGTCACCAGCAACATCAGCGACGAAAACTTGCAGGAGAATATGACAACTCCTTATTTAAATTGTCATCCAACGAATACGTTTGGAAAATTTATGAACCTTTTTGTAGTTGGCCTGAAGATTTTTTTTTTGCTCTATATAATATTTGTCATTTTATTCAAACAGTAGCTTTCAAAATCCATAGATACCAAAGATTATATACATTTTTGGATTTTGTTTTTGAATAACATTAGACCATCTTTAGGATTTTCGACAATTTGAGTTTCAGATCGATTTGTGCGACCAAAGATAAGTCTAATGTCTTTTCATTAGCAAATGAAGAGATGTATGTAATCACTTTTTGCATTAGTTAAAGTAATAATAGTTAATGATTCAGTTTTAAGACGATTATTATGTTATTATAATTCAAACACGACTCTGGCTTGGAATTACAATAGAACTGCTGTTTGCGGTTTATTGTCCAGTAGAGATCGGAAGTTTATATCTTTTTTGATAATTTGAACAGAAGCTGAGGAATAACTTAAAATCTTTAACTCTATAGACCAATTTGTTTATCCAGATCAACCAACCTTATTTACTAAACTATTTTACTGCTAAGAATTCTATATCTATCCGTATTACATCCGATTAAATGAATGTTGTTTGTTAATTGAATCAAGAATCAATCATTTTGCTTCTGGTTATTACATATATTTGATGAAAAGTATTTTTTTTAGGTTATTGAGTATACTATTCGAATTTGAGATTAGTATTTGTTTTGGAAGTTTCGTATAATTTAGTTTAGTTAGTTTATATTTACTGATATGATGGAACGTTCTCCTCCCAATTCTCAGGCAACTTCTTCTCAAGGTAATAGGATTAGTCAGTCGTGTAAGATTTGTAGTGAAATATTATTGGAAGGTCAGGAATGTATTATTATTTCGGAATGTAATCACGTTTTTCATGTTCATTGTATTGAATCGTTTTTGTCTAACACTTCCGAATGTCCTGATTGTAAAAGACCTTGCGCGTTATCTGAACTAAAGAAGATTTTTATTCAAAATAAGCAAGTGGCTGTTGAAAGGCAAAAGTCGGCTCGTAATAAAGGTCGCGGTGCGATAGCTAAGCAACATAATACGAGAAGTAACGCTCGTAATTTATTTTCGGAATCCTCGCAGAATCCCTTAATTGATGTTGGTATGAATCCCGAAACTCAATTTGAGGTTCCGTCAACTCCAATTCAAGTGCCATCCCATGATGATTCGACACAGTGTAATCCACCGAATATTAATTTTAGGAGCTCTTCTATTCCACCAACTATTGATTATTCACGAATAAATCAAATGATTGAAAATACTGTTACCCGAATTCTATGTAATTTCAACTTATCAGCTCAATCAATCAGCAGTCGCAACCAGCTCCTCGAATGCAATCTATGCCACGACAGGATAATAGGCAGAATAACAGTTCACATGTTCCCCTATTGCACAATAATGTATCACCAAGTTCACATGGAAATTTCAGCAGTTCGTACGATGAAAATTTCACATTGAGGTCTGATAAGATAACATCGATAATTCAGAATTGGCAGGTTAAGTTTGATGGATCAGCTCAGGGAATCAGTGTCGATGAGTTTTTGTACAGAGTGGGAGTACTAACTCGTGAACATTTTAATAATGATTTTTCGCTGATATGTAAGAATTTACATATTTTATTGAGTGGTCGAGCCAAAGAGTGGTATGGGAGATATCACAAACAGGTCGAAACTATTTGTTGGAATGAGTTTTGTGCGGCATTGAAATATCAGTATAAAGATTTTCGGTCTAGTTTTGACATTTATGAAGAACTAAGAAACAGAAAGATGAAACCTAATGAGAACTTTGAGATGTTTTATGAATCAGTGTCTGCAATTTTGGATAGACTAGATAAACCTATTCCTGAGGCCGAATTAATTGAGATACTTTCTCGCAATCTTCGACCAGAAATCCACCACGAATTGCTCTATATACCGATTTATTCTATAGCTCATTTGCGTAAGTTGGTGCAGATGAGAGAACACTTATTAGGAGATGATTATTTTAAAAGACATACTCCTTTTAAGACTCCAAATTATGCGGGAATTCGTCGGCAAGTAGCTGAAGTGGAATACCCGGATGAAACATCTCCTAACGAATTGGATGTACCCTCGGATAGTTCAGTCAACGCAATACAGAACTTAAGGTGTTGGAATTGTGATCAATTAGGTCACATATGGGAAGATTGTTTGGAAGAGAGGAAAGTATTTTGTTATGGATGTGGTGAGAAAAATACTTATAAACCACAATGCTCTAAATGTGCTTCGAAAAAATTAAATTCAAAAAACTTTCAAGCTCAGGGCAAAGCCAGAAATCGTCCGTAGTTTCGCCTCCTCTAAAACCAGATTTGTCTTTATCACCGGATTTATCATCGTTTAAGCCAGATTCGTCTTCTTTTCAACCAACTATTTCAAATACAAGCCCCGATGTATCAATCAATAACTTAGACTTGTCCAATGTCAAATCAAACTTGGAATTAACAGAAACAAATGCGGATAGTAATTCTGTTAGTACTGCTAAATCAGTCAATAATACTTGCCATGTTCCAAAGTTGTATCCTATTATACCATATCATAAACGATGGGAAAACTACATGAAGAGAAGAATTGAGATATTCAATGATTCGTCACCAACGGAAGTTACACATAGAAAACCTAAAAGATCTACAGTACGTTTGCGAAAATATTTCAAAAATCGAAAATTTGCATCACAGTTTATTTTGTCATCGATAATAAGTAATCCTAAAGATAGGCGTTACTATGCATCTGTTAAATTTCTTTCATTTACCGAGTTAGGCTTGTTAGATACAGGTGCTAACGTATCCTGTATAGGGTCCGATCTAGCACGTCATTATTTTCTCAGTTTAAAAGAATTCGTTTTTCTAAATTCGTATGTAAAAACAGCTGATGGTAATATGCAAAAGGTTGTAGGTTATTTAAATGTTGATGTTTGCTTTAAGAATCTGATTAGAAAATTAAAAATATTAATAGTGCCTAGTATCAGTCAAAACTTAATTTTAGGTCTCGATTTTTGGAAAGCTTTTAATCTTGCTCCAGATGTTTTTGGAAATGTAGTTGTGTCGTCGAATGGTGAAAATCCCTCTCAAATTTTATCTGTATTGTCTGCCTTTAGTATAGAGTCTGATATGTTGACTGAAATTCACAAGAGCTCGAAAGATCCTAGCTCTAGCACGGAATACCCTTTAAATGCACCACAACGACAGCAATTGAACACCATAATCGAATTATTTCCTAATTTTGAGAAACAGGGCTTAGGAAGGACAACTCTTATCGAACATTCGATAGATGTAGGAGATGCTGTTCCTGTGAAACAACGATTTTACCCCGTTTCACCAGCAGTTGAAAAATTAATGTTCAAAGAAATTGATAGAATGCTCGAGTTAGGTGTTATAGAAACTTCAAAGTCTCCATGGTCTTCACCTATGCGATTGGTAGTGAAACCGAATAAAATTCGTTTATGTCTTGACGCCAGGAAAGTTAATCAAGTAACTAAAAAGGATGCTTACCCTTTGCCTAGTATAGAAGGAATCTTTTCTAAATTACCAAAGGCCAACATTATATCTAAATTAGATCTTAAGGATGCATATTGGCAAATTGCATTATCCGAAGAGTCTAAACCTTTTACTGCTTTCACTGTCCCTGGTCGTCCTTTATATCAATTTGTTGTCATGCCTTTTGGCCTCTGCAACGCTCCATCTACTATGTGTAGATTAATGGACCAGTTAATATCACCAGATCTACGTCACTGCGTATTCGGCTATCTAGATGATTTAATAATAGTGTCTGAGAATTTTGGATCTCATTTGTCTGTCTTGGAGAGAATTGCAGCTCAATTTAGGGAAGCTAATTTGACTCTTAATGTGTCCAAATCTAAATTTTGTGTAACTGAGGTTAATTACTTAGGATATATTATAGGTAATGGAGGAATTAAAACCGACCCTGATAAGGTATTTTCCATTCAGAATTGGCCCCAACCGAAAAACTTAAAACAAGTACGTGGTTTTCTCGGATTAGCTGGTTGGTACCGCAGATTCATTTCAAATTTCTCGTCTATAGTGTTTCCTATAACTGAAGTCTTGTCAACCAAACGTAAATTTGTTTGGACACCTGAGGCTCAAAAATCGTTCGAACAAATAAAGAGTCTTCTAACATCCGCTCCTATTCTTACGAACCCTGATTTTAATAAAAAGTTTTATTTACATTGTGATGCCAGCGACTTTGGTATCGGCGTTATTCTAATACAGTTTGATGATGAAGGAAACGAGAAGCCTATAGCATTTATGTCAAAAAAGTTAACCACGGCTCAACGCAACTATAGCGTAACGGAGCGTGAGTGTTTGGCTGCGCTGGAAGCTATCAGAAAGTTTAGGTGTTACCTAGAATTCCAAGAGTTCGAAGTTATCACGGACCATTCATCGCTAGTATGGTTGATGAAACAACCCGATCTGTCCGGAAGACTGGCAAGGTGGGTGTTTAAACTACAAGGTTACCAATTTACTATAAGCTACAGAAAAGGAAAGGATAATATTGTGCCTGACGCCTTGTCAAGGATACCTTACGATGAAATAGGAAGTGTTTCGATATGCGAGCCGCCAATAGACCTTAATTCTGAACATTTTAGTGATCCAGATTACGTCAGTTTGAAAGAGGAAATTCATGGACTCAGTGCGAAATATCCTGACATGAAAATTGTTGATAAATATGTGTATATTAGAACAAACCACTACAGCGGAGAAACTCCTCAAGAGGAAAATTGTTGGAAGCTATGGGTGCCACAAAATTTGAGAAAATCTGTTATTCAAGCAGCTCATGATAACCCCACTGCGTCGCACGGAGGAATCGTAAAGACCACCGAGCTTATCCGTCGTCATTTCTTTTGGCCAGGATTAGTACGAGACGTTCGAGAATATATTGGGTTGTGTGAAACGTGTAAGACATCTAAAGCTCCGAACTTCGTGACTAGGCCAGAAATGGGAAGTCCAGTGAAGACTAGTAGGCCATTTCAACGGTTATATGTGGATATTTTAGGTCCCTATCCTCGTAGTAAACAGGGTAACATAGGTCTGTTAATTGTTCTAGATCATATGACTAAGTTTCATTGGCTTTTCCCTATGAAAAAGTTCACTTCGAATATAATTCAGGAGTATTTATTGAAGCATATCTTTCACATTTTTGGTGTTCCTGAAGTTTTAGTGAGTGATAATGGTTCACAGTTTCGATCGAATGAATTTAACGCTTTTCTTACCTCTTTCGGTATAACTCATAGCTATACTGCGGTATATTCACCACAGTCAAATTCTTCCGAACGCGTGAACAGATCAATTTTAGCAGGTACTAGGTCATATTTAGAGAAAGATCAGACGCTATGGGATCAAAATCTGAGTGCCATTAGTTGTTCTTTAAGGAATTCGTTTCATCAGTCTATTCAGCGCTCTCCATATCAAGCTGTGTTCGGTTTCGAAATGGTGACTCACGGAAGTATGTACACTTTGTTGCGAAATCTAAAAGTAGTTGCTGAACCGTATGTAAGCCTTAACCGAGAAGATAGTCTTTACCTTATGAGACAGGATTTGAAAAAAACATATTACAAGAGCTTATGAAACCAACAGAACTCAGTATAATTTACGTGCTCGTCCTATTTCTTATAAAGTCGGACAGGAAGTTTTTCGTCGTAATTTCTCTCAGAGTAGTTGTGATAAGAAGTACAACGCTAAACTTGCACCTTTGTTTATTAAATCGCTTATAAAAGAAAAAGTAGGAAACAACTACTATGTGTTGCAAGATATGAACGGAAAGATCGTAGGAACCTACCATGCGAAGGACATACGTCCATAAATGTTTTTCCCCCTAATACTGTGGTATAAGATACCAGTATTATGTGGTTTGTAACGTGTCGTTTTTTTTTTGTTTTTTTTTTCGTTAATCAAATATTTCCTTTTGTAATTTCCTATTTAGTTTATTAACGACATAAATTCATTAAAGTTGTTTAAGTCGATAATACAGTCGTAAAATATTATGAAAATAACATGTTTGTTATTCGTTGGTCTCGACTGTAAACTGACGTATCTCATCGCATACCAACGCATGAAGATGTATCTACGTTTAAGCCCAGTAAACATGCTGAATTCCAATCTGGTAAATAACTAACGGCAAATAACAGGATTTCTAAGTCTTATAAAAGGCTTAGCGGTGCCTGTAAATGTTATTTTTTGATGAGACTGTGATACAATTACATATAGTTAAAGCAAGTTAAAGTTTTGTTTCAAAAGAAAAGAAAGAAGTGAATTTTCAGGAAATATAAAAATTATAAAATTTTCATTAAAATAGCTTGGAAACGAGAGAATAGTGGCTATAGTGGCTTTGGAATAATTTGATTTAAATTTAATATATATTATTCTGAAGAAAAATCTTTCTTAAAAGAACTAAAAACATCATTAAAATTGCGTTATCTAAAGTGGACTCATTTAGCGAGCCACTACTGTCCGTTGTTTTTTTTTTCTTTTTTCTTTTTTCTCTCTGTATCAAAAGATACATGATCAACTAATAAAAAAAGAACACGCTTTAACTCAAGAAAAGAAGAAAAAAAGAAGAAGACAAGAAAAAACCACAAAGAAAAAGTAGACAAGTGCAAAAAGAGAGTTAAAGTTCTACATATAAAAATCTGTGAAATTTCCGAAATTATTGAAATCGAAGCCCTAACGCCAAAAATAGCAAAGCCAATCATCATCATATTAAGTAAGTAAATTCGCATTGGAGTCTTAATACCTGTCTCATACTTTCAACAACCATCTAAATATTACCACTCTATAGGAATTGCACCATAATCAAAATTGTCTGTTTCAGTACAGATAAATACCAAGGAAACCACCGCACAGCAACAAAACCAACAGCATCCATATAATAGACTTGTGTAAGACTTCTGAGACAACTATCTACCTGAATCTGAAGACCTGAGCATCCAACAACCTTAAACCAACTACCACCCTTAAGCATTGTTCTAAAAATCTAAAAAACCATAACAACAAAAACTACGGCATACTTATGATAAGGCACGGATAATTACATCTTATGAAAATTTTGTGTAAATCTGAAGCCACCACCATTATTCAGCCAGTAACATATAAGTAAAACCAATTAAGCCCTTTTAAAAACTTTGGTCTAAAGACATATCACCATCATTCTCTATATATAACTAATCTATGAGAATCGCCGTTGGATAAATCCTAACAGATTTGCGGTACACTAAAAACCTAAGGTTAAAGTGGATATAAATATTGTATTGCTAATAATAAATCTTATAAATTTTGTTCAAATAATTCAATAAAAAAGTTCTTAAATTATAACAAAATGATAAAATATTTACCAAAACCAAAACCCTAACGATTTTCATTAGACCTACAAAAATACAATATTCATATCCACCAATAATGAAATTTTTACAATAAACATCATTTTATTAAAATATATAATTTTTTTTTCTTTAGGTTAAATTAAGTTAAATTAAATTTAATAATTACCAACTAAAATTAAGTGAACACCCTAAATCTTAATAGCAAAAAGATACATCTTTTAAAACATTATACTTTATAAAAACTCAACTGCAGCAGAATGGCGAGGCCTCATCACTCAGCAGCAACAGAGTTCCAGTGATTGGTGAGTCGAAGATTTTTTCCAAAATTTTAGTTATATCCATATAGAAATTTGCTATTTAGATTTATATTTATATAATTAAGAGAAAAAAAAAATACAAATATCACCTCCCAGCTAAACGAACAATATTTGATTCAAGTAGTTTCTCTTATTGTTAAAATTCTTTAATTTCGTGTTTTAACATTTGTTAAATAACGTGCTTTTCGAGGGATGTCTGTAACCCTTTTATTTTAATTTCGTTTTGTTTTTATCATCGCCACAAATATGTTTCTCTGCTTCTTTCTATTTAATCAATAAGAGAAATTTTGTTGAGTGAAAAATAACTATGGTAGAATTAAAGAGAAAGTAAAGATCACAAAAAAAAGAAAACAATAGAGAAAAAATAAAGAGATATTCAATTTGGAAAGGCAGAGGATTACATGAATAATTATGGTAATTAGAACTTATAAGAGAAACTCAGCTCCTTTAAAGTAAAAATAAGCAAAGAAAATAATGATAAAGTAGTTAGTATTTTTATATCTATATCCGCGTATATGATGTTTTTGTTGTTGTTGTATTTCTATAATATTGTTCGTTTTGTTGAGATTTGTACCCTATCGTAGGCATACATACATACCATACATATATAAGATATATTTTTTCCTTAATTTATAGTTATTTTTATTATAAATAAGTTTTTCTTTTTTTTGAATAATAATACACATGTTTTATGTTAGGATATTGATTGAAATATGAAATTAGATTATTACATTAGATTTTTGAATAATTATAACATAAATTGAAGATAAAGTGTTTTTTTTAAGCGAATATGTCTGTTTAACCTATTTTTAAGGATGTGATCGGATAGATTGCGTTCGGTTTTGGGGATCTTCATTATTATGTGTTGCCAGAAGATCCATGGTAGGGCGGGTAAAGAGGCGCAGTTCCTGTGACACCTAGGAACACAAAATTAGTTAGTAATAGGGTTATTTAAGGTTGATCCCGTTTAGCATTCATACGGTTGATTTAAATTTGGGGTATTTAGAACACCTGCCATGGCGAATTAGTAAATCAACGACCAGTCCATATTCTTCTATTGTTTCTTTTAGTTTTTACCCGGGAGTCTATAATAATTATTTATGGATGACACATTTCTTGGACTGAGAGAACTGCAGACAAGAACCTCCCCACCCGGCTGCTAGCTAGCGTAGTCAATGGCTCCCATCCGTCAGCTTTTTCTCTCCCTATTCCATCTATCCAAGTGTTATAACTCTATGGGAGATTTCCTTCTCCAGTAGAGTTAAAATTAAACGAATGTTGATTACGGAAACTGGTGCCCTAAGTGGTTACCAAGAGAGTAATATTCATTCGATACATGTATGTTCATTACAAAGGTTAAAATCGTTGCTGGCCCATAAAAACCGTACAATAGCTTTGACCTCAATTTTGACCTTATATTACCGTTAGAGGCATTACTAGAATATTTGTGCTAGTTCTTAGAAAAATCGTAAGAACAATTTTTGCGAAAAACGGCAAAATTTCAAAAAGTGTCGCTGAGTCATAAAAACCGCGCTATAGCCTTCGCCTCCACTTTGACCTTATATTACCGGTAGAGGCGTTACTATACTAAGAATAGTTGTGCAAGTTTTTAAAAGATCATGCGAACAGTTTTTGAGAAAAAGGCTAAAATGTCAAAAAAAGTTGCTATTTTTAAAAACCGTGCAATACCTGTAACCTCCTCTCTGGCTCCACAATATCGCTAGGGGCATTACTATGAATATTTGACGAGGTGTTTACAAAAATCGTACTGACAACTTTTGGGAAAATCGCTAAAACGTCAAAAACAGTTACTGGCCACAAAAAACCGCGCAATAGCTTTAACCTACACTATGACTGTTGCGCCATAATAATACAAATTTGAATTTTATAATAATAACGATAATAATAAATAATATACCTAACGAATTTATAATACTTACCTTAATAATACTTATTTCTATAATACTTACCTTAATTATACTTACCATGAATTAATTCTTACGCCCAATATTGATGATAGCATTGAACCTTAGAGAATAATAATAATATTGAAATGTATAAATGTAACGGGTTCTCTGGAAATGTAAATAGAAACAGTTCTTTTGTTTTGTTTTTTAAAATAAAGAAAATATATAACTTACTTGCAAAGTAAACAGCGTCAAAACCGGTCGTGTTTTACTTAATTCGAGTGTCCCAAAAAAGTGCAGTTTTCAAATTATAAAATAAATAATTTGAAGTGAAATAAAAAAAATTATAATTTGTTTAATTTTCAAATCCTTAAAAAATATTAAGGATAAACATTTTGGCGCCCGAGCAGGGACATTAAAATATAAAACAATAAAAAATAAAAATAAAAACAGTGATTAATAAATATCTTAAACTGAGTATAAGATTAAACACACACAGTGTTTTATAATAAATAAACAAAACTATTACATATTATTATTAAAACATAATGAATTAAATTAAAAACAAAGACAAATTAACATTCGTGAAACAAAAGAAAAGTGACTTTACAAAACCTTATAAAACACCAACAAACACAAGCGAAACTTTATAGAAACAAAAGAGAAAACAACTACAACACATAAACAACATTATCAACAATCACCGGTATACATCGACTATAATCATCTTTACAGATGTCTCATCGCTGCAACTGCTTTTTGTGCAAAGCCGAGAGGAAACAGGGGAGTAACTCCGACACTGATTCCGAGGTAAAAAGTGTAAAAAATATTTGTGTTAATTATAGCCTTAAATTTGCAATCTAATCAAATTTAACACATTTTTGTAAGTTAATCAAAAAATGTATCTGCTTTGCAAGTCGAAAACAAAAATATTTTTTACATTTCATTGTGAAAAACACATTTATTATTTAATATATTTTATAAAATATAAAAATATATATTATAAATTATTTAATATATATGTTAAAAAACACCCTTAAAAGTGAAACGATCGCGAGTGTAATATTACATATATAACGTACTATATATACGGTGTATATAATACTACACATATACGAACATATACAATTTGATCTCTGTTATTGAGCAACATATTCTTACTTACCGTCGGTATTATTTCGCAACTAATATTTATTTTATTTGCAATTTTATATAAACGAAAATATTCGCGAGTGTTAATTATCATTTAATTTTTTTAAATAATTAACTTTAACTTCATTTCTTTTATTTTGTTTACCTGTTATTTTCTTATTTGTTTCATTCCGGTTATTCCTATACCATTTACATTGTTAACGGCTGTTTAGAGTGTGAAAAGTTCACACTAGAATCGAAAAGTTAAATTCATATGAATTTGAGAATATAATTGTTTTGTGTGTTCACACTAGCATCGAATAAATTAATTTCGTATAATAATAAAACATTTATTAATTAGTGTATTCACACTTAAAGCAATTTATTCAAATAATATTGTTGAATTTATTAAAAAAAAAATTTTCTTGGTAAAATGTAATTTAATCATATTAACCAAAGGCTTTGTTATCTGAAGGTGGTTATCGGGTTTGAAATTTTTTATAAAAGGAAAATTTTTGTAAATTAAAGGAAAATAATCCGAATATTTCGTCAACCGACGAGAGAATTGTTTAAATTGAAATTGATTTCAATAAGTTAATTTAAATTTTTTGAATATTCAACTATATTATAATTCTTATTTCGAAAATTAATCAAAATGACTGGCAAAAAACGCCATGATTCTCCTTCTGAATCAGAAAATTTGGAGAAATTAATTACCAAAAAAACGAATGTCATACAGAATATTACGCGAATTCGTCAATAAATTACGGAAAGAACGATCTCATTCAATCCGATTGAGTTAGAATGTCGATTAGATATTCCAAAAAATTATATCGAGCAAGCAATGACGTTTCAATCAGAGGTGGATAATTTAGATCCCGATAATGATGATAGAGCTGAGTTTAAGGATATTTGTGTGACTACAAAATCAATGTTTCTAAGTCTTCTGGCCAAGAATAGGGAACCACATCTTCCTGAAACTTTTTTCTTTTCCCAATCACACCAGTCAAGACTACCAAATATGATGCTCCCAAAATTTAGCGGAAAATATTCTGATTACAAAAATTTCATTAGCTTATTTGAGAACTTAGTCCACAATGATCCGACGTTGACAGATATTGAAAAATTAAATCATCTAATATCATGCTTGTCTGAAGAAGCTTTGGGTACAGGCATTAGCCAGCCTGAAGAAGGTTTATGACAACGAATGTTTGATATTTTTTGATAACATATCAAAACTTTTTGATCTACCAAAAATCACAAAACCTTCGTCATCCGCTTTGAGAAGCATGATAGATACTGTTTCTGCCATATATGATTCTCTTTTGTCAATTGGTGATGACAAAAAGATAACAAATGCCATTCTTATACATTTAGTGATGTCTAAAGTAGTTTCAGTGACCAGATCAAAGTGGGAAGAGCAGCTAGATTTTGAAAAGCTACCATAATGGTCGGACTGCGAAACCGCCTTGAACAAAAGATATCAGCATATTGCTGCTGATGAATCTTCAAGTTCAAGACCGAGATTTAATAGAAATAAAATTGAACATTCTACGAAAGGATTTAATAGAACATTACTAAATTGTACGAAATCCAAACCATCTGATGACAAATGTTTATTCTGTAAATCTAATCAACACGTTATAAAAAATTGCCCTTCCTTGTTATTTTATAAAATTTGTGCCAGCTTGTATTAATTGTCTGAAAAAAGGACATACAGTAGCACGATGCATAGCATCTAAGTGTAGAATTTGCAGTAGTTCGCATAATTCACTTCTACACGGATATAATACGAGTGCAAGTTTTAATATCAATGGTTCTTCAAACAACAATTGTGAACGGCCATCAACCTCTCACGCATCGATGAATTATTCATCTTCTGATGAGAGAATTATTCTCGCCATGGCCGTTGTGAGAGTTAAAAATAATTCTGGCGGTTTCGTTTTGGCCAGAGCCCTTTTAGATTTCGATTCTCAGCCAAATTTGATAACTGGGGAACTTGCACAGCTGCTAAGAATAAACAGAGAAGAAGGTAGATTGAATTTGAATGGTATTAGCGAAACAAATTCAGTTTTAAAATCATGTGTTAATGTATCTCTCACGTCGAGGGTTAACTGTACCGAATTTACTTCTAGGTTTTGGGTATTGAGTTCTATCACTAATTTACAGCCTGATCACCGAATCAGTACGACTAGCTTAAATATTCGTAAAATATTGAACTGGCTGATCCTAGCTTTTATGAACCTCGAAAATTGATCTTTTGATAGGGGCTGAAATATTTTTTGACCTGAATTGCATTGGTCAAATAAAAACTGGCCCTAGTCTTCCGATTCTTCAAAGTACTTCGCTTGATGCTAGTGCTCTAGTGGCAATAACAATGTTTGTCATTTGGGTATTGTAATAGTTGATGAGGATAATGTAGATTCAGTTATGAGAAAATTCTGGGAGTTGGAAGAACTTCCTGCAGAGTCGGCAAAAATTTATACTGATGAGCAACAACAATGTGAGGAGATTTTTAAAAATACATTACGACGTTTGCCGTCAGGACGATTTGAAGTGTCTTTACCTTTCAAATCTGATACTGAGGCTCTTGGTATGTCTTTCGAAATTGCCAGAAGAAGATTTCTCTCATTTGAGCGCAAACTTTCCAAAGATTCGACTATGAGAATAATGTAACACGATTTTATGAAAGAGTACTTTAACTTGGGCCATATGTCAATTGTTGACAAAATGTCAGATCTTCCTCACTATTTCATACTACATCAATGTGTGTTGCGACCTCAGAGCACAACTACTAAACTCAGAGTAGTTTTTGATGCATCCTGCCGAACTTCTTCACTGATTTCATTTAACGACTTGTTAATGGTTGGTCCCACAGTTCAGGAAGAATTATATTCTACATTGATCCGTTTCCGATTCCATAGATACGCAATCACTGCGGATATAGAGAAAATGTATCATCAAGTATTAGTCGGCGAGAATGATAGAAAATATCAACTAATCCTTTGGAGGCAGAATCCATCTGATGCTTTGGAAGTATTTCGACTAAATACCATTACTTACAGCACAGTTTTTCTGGCTGTCAGGTGTCTGATTCACTTAAGCGATGTATTCAAAGAGACTTTGCCTATCGGTTCAAAAGTTGTTTTTATGTGGATGATTTGCTAAAGGGAGCTGAAAGCTACCAAGATCTTAATATTATTCGAAACCAGACCACTGAAATTTTAAATTCGGACTTTATGGAATCAATACAACAGGAAAAGCTTTTACAAAGTGATTCCGAATCTACTAGAGCTTTGGGGATACATTGGGTACCGAAGAATGATACATTTAAGTTTCATTTGGAAGACAATTTTTATAATTTAAAAACAACGAAAAGAAACATTTTATTTGTTTCTTCTCGATTATTCGATCCTGTCGGACTCTTATGCCCTATTGTTACAAAATCCAAAATGTTATTACATGAACTTTGGATTCAGAAACTAGACTGGGATAAATCAATTCCTATGAGACTAAATACGGGAAAATTTCAAATCTAATTTACAGGAAATTGATTCAATTGCAATCCCAAGATTCGTCTTCACAACATCAACGGCGAAAATTAGAGCGTATGGGTGCTGCATATATATTAGAAGTTCTGATTCAAATCGAATAGAGTCGAGGCTGCTCACAGCTAAATCGGAAGTTGCACTACTCAAAACCACTCTTCCGAGACTCGAGTTATGTGCAGCACACCTATTACCTTATAGTGTGGAATCGAATTAAGTTAATGATGAACTTTGAAATTGATAATGTTCATTTTTATGTTTATTTATAATCTCACACCTACTGCACAGGAATTGAAATGGTCTTTTTATCGACTTGCAGAGACAATCCAGAAATATTATTTTTCTGAGGAAGTTGCAAAATGCAAAAATCTGAAGTCTTGTCATAGAACATTCAGAGATTGACGCCATTTGTTTATAAGTTCTCTGAAGATGGAAGAAAGTTTTCACTTAAAAGGGTAGGTGGGAGACTGCTCAACGCAGATTTGGACTATAATGCCAAATTCCCACTTTTGTTACCAAAAGGAAACAGTTTTGTTACACTGTATTTGCGAAATCTTCACATCAAGAATTGTCATGCTGGCACTAAAGCTTTTATAGTCATTTCACGGGAAAATATCTGGCTTATAAACGCCAAGGAAGAATGCAGCAGAATAGTTCGCAAATGTGTACATTGCTTCCGTTATAAACCAAAATTAATGTCCCAAATAATGGGAAATTTGCCCGCTAATAGAGTGAGAGCTACTCGACCATTTTTGATAGTCGGCGTAGACTTTTGTGGTCCTATAAACGTTTCATTAAGAATATGTAATAGGCCACTATTGAAAATGTATATAGCGGTTTTTGTGTGTTTCACTTCTAAGGCAGTACATTTAGAATTAGTGTCAGATTTATCTACTGATTCATTTCTACTTTGTTTTAAAATGTTTGCTGCCAGGAGAGGTCTTCCACACACCGTGGTTTGCGACAACGCGACAAATTTCGTCGGAGCCAGCCGTGTAATGAGGGAGCTGAAAGACGCCTTCAACAAGAGTCGACAGGCCGTCGAGCCCTACGCAGCGTCGTCCGGGGTGAAGTTCAGCTTCATACCACCTCGGCACCTCACTTCGGAGCACTATGGGAAACCGGGGTCAAGCAGGCGAAGTACCTATTTCTGCGAGCAGTAGGCATCGCGTCACTCACCCATGAAGAAATGACAACAATGCTCGCAGAAGAAGAGGCGATGCTCAACAGTCGCCCAATCGCACCGCTGTCTCCAGACCCGAACGACGGAGAAGCTCTCACGCCGCATCTACTCATCGGAGAGGGCCTGCGTTCGCTGCCGCAAGAATACGCAGAAGGAGAGAGAGACAAAGGGGCCAAGTTATGCAGGTGATGGCGTCTGCTTTGTGGTCTCAAGCAGACATTTTGGCAGGCCTGGTCTCGAGACTATATCCTGGGTTTGCAAGGCAAATGGAAATGCCCAACCTCAGAGTCGGTCAAGTGGTTATAATCCACGAGGACAATTGCCCTCCTCAACAGTGGCTGACCGGGAGAGTCGTCAAAGTAATAGAGGGCGAAGACAGCAAGGTCAGGGTGACGGAGGTCCAAACAAAAAACGGAATTTATAAGCGTCCTGTGCAGAAATTGGCTCCACTGCCTAATATTTGAAGATCCAATCCTTCAACGGGGCCGGAATGTTGCGCCATATAATAATAACGATAATAATAAATAATATACCTAATGAATTTATAGTACTTACCTTAATAATACTTATTTCTATAATACTTACCTTAATTGTACTTACCATGAATTAATTAATGAATAATATTGAAGTGTATAAATGTAACGGGTTTACTGGAAATGTAAATAGAAACAGTTCTTCTGTTTTGTTTTTTAAAATAAAGAAAATATATAACTTACTTGCAAAGTAAACAGCGTCAAAATCGGTCGTGTTTTACTTAATTCGGGTGTCCCAAAAAAGTGAAGTTTTCAAATTATAAAATAGTTAATTTGAAGTGAAATAAAAAAAAATTATAATTTGTTTTATTTTGAAATCCTTAAAAAATATTAAGGATAAACAATAATTGTATATTACCGTTAAGGGTGCTAGTTTTGTGTTAGTTTTTAGAATAATCGTACGATCAGTTTTTGAGAAAATTGCTATTGGCTATTTATTACCATTAGGGCGATTACTAATAATATTTGTCGAAGTTTATATAAAAATGTTACGAACAGCTTTTGAGAAAAACGGCAAAATATTAATACAGTTGCTGGCCTATAAAAACCGTGCAATTGCTCTTATTTCCATTTTGACTTTATATGATCGTTACGGGTGTTGTTAAGAATATTTCACAAATTTCTATACAAATCATACGCACAGGCAGAAATGGCAGAACGGCAAAACGTTAAAAATTTTTGCAGGCCCATAGAAACCGTGCAATAGCTTTAGCCTCCACTTTGACCTTATAATATAAGTAGGGGCGTTTTTTGTTTGCTGTTTTTTTAAAACCGTGCAATAGCTTTAACCTCTACTCTGACTTTATATTACCGTTAAGGGCATTACTCAGAATATATATGCTAGTTTTTAGAACAATCGTACGAACAGTTTTGAGAAAAAAGGCAATACGTCAAAAATGTTTGCTGGCCTATAAAAACCGTCGAATAACTTTAACCTCCACTATAACTATATATTACCGTTAGACGCATTACTAAGAATGTTTGTGCAAGTTTTTATGCATATAGTACGGACATAAATAGCTCTAATCTCAACTGTGACTTTATAATATCATCAGGGGCATTAATAAGAATGTTTGTGCAAGTTTTTAAAAAATCGTACGAACAGTTTTTGAGAAAATCGCTAAAATGTCAAAAATACGTTGCTGATTTTTAAAAAACGTGCAATACCTGTAACTTCCACTTTGGCTTCACATTATCGCTAGGGGCATTACTAAGAATATTTGTGGAGGTATTTATAAAAATCGTACTGACAACTTTTGAGAAAATCGATAGAACGTCAAAAAGAGTGGCTGGCCACAAAAAACCGGGCATTAGCTTAAACCTCCACTTTGACTTTATATTATGTTTGGGGCGTTGCTAAGAATATTTTAGCAAGTTTTTATGAAATCGTAAGAACAGGTTTTGCGAAAAACGGCAAAATGTCAAAAATTTATGCTGGCCCATAAAAGCCGTGCAATACCTTTAACCTCAACTTTTACTCAATATCATCGTTAGGGGCATAACTTAGAATATTTTTGCAAGTGTTTATAAACATCGTAGGAACAATTTTTCGAAAATCGCTAAAACGTCAAAAACAGTTGCTGATTTTTAGAAACCGTGCAATAGCTTTAATCTCCGCTTTGACTTTTTACTATCGTTAGGGGCATTACTAAGAATAATTCCGAGGTTTTAATAAAAATTGTACTTAAACTTTCTGCGAAAAACAGCAAAACGGCAAAACGTCAAAAATTAATGCAAGCCCATAGAAACCGTGCAATAGCTTTAACCTCTACTTTGACGTTACATTATCGTCAAGGGCATCACTCAGAAGATTTGAGTTAATTTTTAGAAACATCGTACTACCAGCTGTTTAAAAAAACGACAAAGCGATGCGTCAAAAAGCGTTGCTGTTTTTTTAAAACGTTGCAATAGATTTAACCTCAATATCGTTAGGGGAATTACTAAAAATATTCCAGCAAGTTTTTACACTAATCGTAACAACAGATTTTGAGAGAAGAGCAGAACGTCAAAAAGCGTTGCTGGCCCATTAACACCGTGCAACAGCTTTAACCTCCACTTTGATTTTATATTATCGTTAGGGGCTTCACTATGAATATTTGTGCAACTTTTTATAAAAATCTTACGAAGAGTTTTTGATTAAATCGTTAAAACGTCAAAAAACTTGCTGATTTTTTAAAACCGTGCAATAGCTTTAACCTCCACTATGACTAGATATATCCGTTAAGGGCCTTACTAAGAATATTTCTGCTAGTTCTTAGAAAAATCATACGAACGGTTTGTGAGATAAACGGCAAAAGGTCAAAAAAGTTTGCTGGCCCATAAAAACCGTGCAATAGCTTTGACCTCCACTTTGCATTCGCTTTACCATCCACAAATCGTACCAACATTTTTTTCGAAAAAATGGCAGAACGGCAAAAAGCCAAGAATTGTTGCAGGCCCATAGAAACCCTGCAATAGCCTTTGCCTCCACTTTGACCTTATATTATCAGTAGAGGCGTTACTATACTAAGAATAGTTGTGCAAGTTTTTATAAAAATCATACGAACAGTTTTTGATTAAATCGCTGAAACGTCAAAAAAGTTGCTGAATTTTAAAACCGTCGAATAGCTTTAACCTCCACTATGACTATATATTACCATTAAGGGCATTACCCGGAATATTTGTGCTAGTTTTTAGAATAATCGTACTATCAGTTTTTGAGAAAATCGCTAAAACGTCAAAAACAGTTGCTGGCCCCAAGAAGCCGTGCGATAGCTTTAACCTCCACTTTGGCTATTTATTACCGTTACGATTGCAAATAATATTTGTGCAAGTTTATATAAAAATGTTTTTAGGAAAAACGGCAAAAGGTTAATACCGTTGCTGGCCTATAAAAACTGTGCTTTTATCACCATTTGGACTTTATATGATCGTTACAGGTGTTGTTAAGAATACGTCAAAAATTTCTATACAAACCATACGCACAAGTTTTGGGAAAAACGGCAAAAATTCAGAAATCGTTGCTGGCTCCTAAAAACCGTGCATTCGCTTTAACATCCACTTTGACTTTACGTTATCGTTAAGGGAATTACTGTGAATATTTGTGCTAGTGCTTAGAAAAATCACACGAACGGTTTTTGAGATAAACGGCAAAAGGTCAAAAAAGGTTGCTGGCCCATAAAATCCGTACAATAGCTTTGACCTCAATTTTGACCTTATATTTGCAGTAGGGGCGTTACTAAGAATATTTGTGCAAGATTTTATAAAAATCATACGAACAGTTTTTGATTAAATCGCTAAAGCGTTATAAACAGTTGCTAATTTTTTAAAACAATAACTTTAACCTCCACTTTGACTTTAACTTGTCTTTAGGGACATTACTAAGAATATTTTTTCAAGTTTTTTTTTTTAAATCGTGCGAGAAGTTTTTGAGTAAATCGTTAAAACGTCAGATGCAGTTGCTGATTTTTAAAAATCGTGCAATAACGTAAACCTCCACTATGACTATATATTACCGTTAGATGCATTATATAGTACGGACATAAATAGCTGTAATCTCAACTATGACTTTATACTATCTTTAGGGTCATTACTAAGGATATATGTGCAGTTTTTATAAAAATCGTACGTAACGTTTTGAGAAAAACTGCAAAACGTCAAAAACCATAGCTGGCCCGTAAAAACCGCGCATTCGCTTTACCATCCCCTGTGAATTTTTGTTATCGTTGGGGCATTACTTAAAATATTTTAGCAAGTTATAATACAAATCGTACCAACAGTTTTTGAGAAATAAGCTAAAACGTCACAAAGTGTTGCTGATTTTTAAAACCGTGCAATAGTTTTAATCTCCGTTTTGACTTTATATTATCGTTATGGGCATTACTAAAAATATCTTTGCAATTTCTTAGAAAAATCGTACGAACAGTTTTTGCGGAAAACGTTAAAGCGGCAAAACGTCAAAAATGCTTGCTGGCCCGTAAGAACCGTGCATTCGCTTTAACATACACTTTGATTATACGTTATCGTTGGGGGCATTACTAAAAATATTGTAGCGAGTGTTTACATTAATCGTAACAACAAATTGTGAGAAAAAGTGCAAAATGTCGCAAATCATCTTTAACTTCCACTTTGACTTTATAATTACATTAGGTACATTAAACGGCAGAACGCAAACACGTAAATAATAGTTGCTGGCTCATAAAATCCGTGCACTCGCTTTAACCTCCTCTTTGACTTTATATTATTACTGGGGGCATTACTAAGGATATTTGTGGAAGTTTTTATAAAAATCGTACAATCAGTTTTTGAGAAAATCGCTAAAATGTCGAAAAGAGTTGCTGATTTTTAAAAACCGTGCAAATTGTTAATCTCCATTTTTACTTTATATTATCGTTGCGGGCATTACTTAGAATATTTGTGCAAGTTTTTATAAAAATCGTGGGAACAGTTTTTGCGAAAAACGGCAAGACGCCAAAACGCCTAAACGCCAAAACGCCTAAACGCCAAAACGCCAAAAATCTTTGCTGGCCCATAAAAATCGTACAATAGCTTTAACTTTCACTCTGAATAAATATCAACATTAGGGGCATAAAACGGCAGTACGCAAACACGTCAAAAATGGTAGCTGGCTCAGAAAAACCGTGCAATCGCTCTTACATCCTCTTTGAATTTATATTATCATTAGGGGCATTACTAAGAATATTGGTGCAAGTTTTTATAAAAATCGTACAATCAGTTTTTGAGAAAATCGCTAAAACGTCAAAAAGAGTTGCTAGTCCCAAAAACCTGTGCGATTGGCTATTTATTACCGTTAGGACGATTACTACTAATATTTGTTCAAGTTTATATAAAAATGTTACAAACAGTCTTTGAGAAAAATGGCGAAAGGTTAATACCGTTGTTTGCCCATAAAAACCGTACAGTAGTTTTTACCTCAATTTTGACCTTATATTATCGTTAGGGGCATTATTAAGAATACTTGTGCTATGTCTTAGAAAAATCGTATTTACAGTTTTCGCGAAAAACGCAAAGCGGTAAAGCGTCGAAAACCGTTGCTGGCCCCTAAAAAGCGTGCATTCGCCTTAACATCCACTTTGACTCTACGTTATCGTTAGGGGCATTACTCAGAATATTTGTGCTTGTTCTTAAAAAAAATCATACGAAAGGTTTTTGAGATAAACGGCAAGAGGTAAAAAAAAGGTTGCTGGCCCATAAAATCCGTACAATAGCTTTGACCTCAATTTTGACCTTATATTATCAGTAGGGGCGTTACTAAGAATATTTATGGAAGATTTTATAAAAATCATACGAACAGTTTTTGATTAGATCGCTAAAGCGTCAAAAAATCTTGCTAATTTTTTAACACCGTGCAGTACACTATGACTATATATTACCTTTAAGGGAGCTAGTTTTGTGTTAGTTTTGAGAATAATCGTACGATCAGTTTTTGAGAAATTCGCTAAAACGTCAAAAAGTGTTGCTGGTTTTTAAAACCGTGCAATAGTTTTAATCCCCGTTTTGACTTTAAATTATAGTTACGGGCATTACTAAGAATATTTGTGCAATTTCTTAGAAAAATCGTACGAACCGTCAAAGCGGCAAAACGTCAAAAATGCTTGCTGGCCCGTAAGAACCGTGCATTCGCTTTAACATACACTTTGACTTTACGTTATCGTTGGGCGCATTACTAAAAATATTGTAGCAAGTTTTCGCATTAATCGTAACAACAGTTTGTGAGAAAAAGTGCAAAATGTCGAAAATCGTCTCTGTGCACTAGCTTTAACTTCCACTTTGGCTTACATTACATTAGGGGCATTAAACGGCAGAACGCAAACACGTAAATAATAGTTGCTGGCTCATAAAATCCGTGCAATGGCTTTTACCTCCTCTTTGACTTTATAGTACCACTAGGGGCATTACTAAGAATATTTGTGCAAGTTTTTATAAAAATTGTACTGACAACTTTTGAGAAAATTGCTAAAACGTCAAAAAGAGTGGCTGGCCACAAAATTAGCATTAGCTTAAACCTCCACTTTGACATTATGTTATTTTTGGGACATTACTAAGAATATTTTTGGAAGTTTTTTTTTAATCGTACGACAAGTTTTTGAGTGAATCGTTAAAACGTCAGGTGCAGTTGCTGATTTTTAAAAACCGTGCAATAGCGTAAACCTCCACTATGACTTTATATTATCGTCAGGGCCATTACTAAGGATATTTTTGCAGTTTTTTTAAAAATCGTATGAAAAATTTTGAGAATAACTGCAAAACGTCACAAAACGGTAGCTGGCCCGTAAAAACCGTGCATTCGCTTTACCATCCACTTTGACTTTACGTTGTCGCTAGAACCCTTAGTAAGAATATTTCAGCAAGTTTTTATACAAATCGTACCAACATTTTTTGCGAAAAAATGGCAAAACGGCAAAACGTCAAAAATTGTTGCAGGCCCATAGAAACCCTGCAATAGCCTTCGGCTCCACTTTGACCTTATATTATCAGTAGAGGCGTTACTATACTAAGAATAGTTGTGTAAGTTTTTATAAAAATCATACGAACAGTTTTTGATTAAATCGCTGAAACGTCAAAAAAGTTGCTGAATTTTAAAACCGTCGAATAGCTTTAACCTCCACTATGACTATATATTACCATTATGGGCATTAACCAGAATATTTGTGCTAGTTCTGAGAATAATCGTACGATCTGTTTTTGAGAAAATCGCTAAAACGTAAAAAACAGTTGCTGGCCCCAAGAAGCCGTGCGATAGCTTTAACCTTCACATTGTCAAAGGTTCTCAGTCAGCTTTGTCACTTTAGCAGCTGATCAAATACGTATGGGTGCGAAACCATTCCCTTTTGTCAATTTTTTCCACTAAAAATGCCGTAAGAACCATTATGTTAAGTGTTCATAGTCATTTTTTGCACACAATCTATCCATAAATGCATAAAAATCATATATTTTTTTTCAACCTTTTTTCATGTATGTATGTATGTTCGTCAATGTACCCAAGACACACCCCAAACCCCACCATTTTCTAAAATACCTAATTATCTTCTATTATCTACCGTTACGGTTACTAATAATATTTGTGGAAGTTTATATAAAAACGTTACGAACAGCTTTTGAGAAAAACGGCAAAAGGTTAATACCGTTGTTGGCCTATAAAAACCGTGCAATAGCTTTAATCTCCATTTTGACTTTATATGATCGTTACGGGTGTTGTTAAGAATATATCAGAAATTTCTGTACAAATCATACTCACAGGTTTTGAGAAAAACGGCAAAACTTCAAAAATCGTTGCTGGCCCATAAAAACCATACAACCGTACCGTTTGAGAAAAAAGACAAGACGTAAAAAAGTTTGTTGGCCAATAAAAACCGTCCAACGTACCAACAGTTTTTGTGAAAAAATGGCAGAACGGCAAAAAATTAAAATATTGTTGCAGTCCAATAGAAACCGTGCAATAGCTTTTGCCTCCACTTTGACCATATATTATGAGTGGGGGCGTTTTTTGTTTGCTGTTTTTTTAAAACCGTGCAATAGCTTTAACCTCTACACTGACTATATATGACAGTTAAGGGCATTACTCAGAATATATGTGCTAGTTTTTAAAATAATCGTACGAACAGTTTTGAGCAAAAAGGCAAAACGTCAAAAACGTTTGCTGGCCTATAAAAGCCGTCGAATTACTTTAACCTCCACTGTGACTCCATATTATTGTTAGAGGCATTACTAAAAATATTTGTGGAGGTTTTTATAAAAATCGTACTGACAACTTTTGAAAAAATCGCTAAAACGTCGAAAAGAGTGGCTGGCCACGAAAAACCGGGCATTAGCTTAAACCTCCACTTTGACTTTATATTATGTTTGGGGCATTGCTAAGAATATTTCGGCAAGTTTTTATGCAAATCGTAACAACAGGTTTTGCGAAAAACGGCAAAATGTCAAAAATTTATGCTGGCCCATAAAAACTGTCCAATACCTTTAACCTCAACTTTTAATCAATATCATCGTTAGGGTCATAACTTAGAATATTTTTGCAAGTGTTTATAAAAATCGTAGGAACAATTTTTGCGAAAATCGCTAAAACGTCAAAAACAGTTGCTGATTTTTAGAAACCGAGCAATAACTTTAATCTCCGCTTTGACTTTTTACTATCGTTAGGGGCATTACTTAGAAAAATTCCGAGGTTTTTATAAAAATCGTACTAAAACTTTCTGCGAAAAACAGCAAAACGGCAAAACGTCAAAAATTGATGCAGGCCCATAGAAACCGTGCAATAGCTTTAACCTCAATATTGACTTTACAATATCGATAGGAGGATTACTACGAATATTCCAGCAAGTGTTTACACTAATCTTAACAACAGTTTTTGAAAAAATTGCAAAACGTCAAAAACCGTAGCTGGCCCGTAAAAACCGCGCATTCGCATTACTTAAAATATTTTAGCAGGTTATTATACAAATCGTACCAACAGTTTTTGAGAAATTCGCTAAAAAGTCATAAAGTGTTGCTGATTTTTAAAACCGTGCAATAGTTTTGATCTCCGTTTTGACTTTATATTATAGTTACGGGTATTACTAAAAATATCTTTGCAATTTCTTAGAAAAATCGTACGAACTGTTTTTGCTAAAAACGTCAAAGCGGCAAAACGTCAAAGATGCTTGCTGGCCCGTAAGAACCGTGCATTCGCTTTAACATAAACTTTGACTTTACGTTATCGTTGGGGGCATTACTAAAAATATTGTAGCAAGTTTTTACATTAATCGTAACAACAGTTTGTGAGAAAAAGTGCAAAATGTCGAAAATCGTCTCTGGCCCATAGCTTTAACTTCCACTTTGACGTCAAAATAGTAGCTGGCTCATAACAACCGTGAAATGGCTTTTACCTCCTCTTTGACTTTATATTATCACTAGGTGCATTAAGAAGAACATTGGTGCAAGTTTTTATAAAAATCGTACGATCAGTTTTTGAGAAAATCGCTAAAACGTCAAAAAGAGTTGCTAGCCCCAAAAACCTGTGCGATTGGCTATTTATTACCGTTAGGACGATTACTGATAATATTTGTTCAAGTTTATATAAGAATGTTACGAACAGTTTTTGAGAAAAACGGCAAAAGGTTAATGCCGTTGCTGGCCCATAAAAACCGTACAGTAGCTTTTACCTCAATTTTAACCTTATATTATCGTTAGGGGCGTTACTAAGAATATTTGTGCTATTTCTTAGAAAAATCGTACTAGAAGTTTTTGCGAAAAACGTCAAAGCGGCAAAGCGTCAAAAACAGTTGCTGGCCCCTAAAAATCATGCATTCGCTGTAACATCCACTTTGACTTTACGTTATCGTTAGGAGCATCACTAAGAATATTTGTGCTAGTTCTTAGAAAAATCATACGAAAAGTTTTGAGATAAACGGCAAAAGGTAAAAAAGGTTGCTGGCTCATAAAATCCGTTCAATAGCTTTGACGTCAATTTTGACCTTATATTATCAGTAGGGGCGTTACTAAGAATATTTGTGCAAGATTTTATAAAAATCATACGAACAGTTTTTGATTAAATCGCTAAAGCGTCAAAAACAATTGCTAACTTTTTAAAACCGTGCAATAGCTTTAACCTACACTATGACTGTTGCGCCGTAATAATACAATTTTGAATTTTATAATAATAACGATAATAATAAATAATATACCTAATGAATTTATAATGCTTACCTTAATAATACTTATTTCTATAATACTTACCTTAATTGTACTTACCATGAATTAATTCTTACGCCCAATATTGATGATAGCATTGAACCTTAGAGAATAATAATATTGAAGTGTATAAATGTAACGGGTTTACTGGAAATGTAAATAGAAACAGTTCCTTTGTTTTGTTTTTTAAAATAAAGAAAATATATAACTTACTTGCGATGTAAACAGCGTCAAAACCGGTCGTGTTTTACTTAATTCGAGTGTCCCAAAAAAGTGCAGTTTTCAAATTATAAAATAAATAATTTGAAGTGAAATAAAAAAAATTATAATTTGTTTAATTTTCAAATCCTTAAAAAATATTAAGGATAAACATTTTGGCGCCCGAGCAGGGACATAAAAATACAAAACAATAAAAAATAAATATAAAAACAGTGATTAATAAATATCTTAAACTGAGTATAAGATTAAATACACGCAGTGTTTTATAATAAATAAACAAAACTATTATATATTATTATTAAAACATAAAGAATTAAAAATAAAAAACAAAGACAAATTAACATTCGTGAAACAAAAGAAAAGTGACTTTACAAAACCTTATAAAACACCAACAAACACAAGCGAAACTTTATAGAAACAAAAGAGAAAACAACTACAACACATAAACAACATTATCAACAATCACCGGTATACATCGACTATAATCATCTTTACAGATGTCTCATCGCTGCAACTGCTTTTTGTGCAAAGCCGAGAGGAAACAGGGGAGTAACTCCGACACTGATTCCGAGGTAAAAAGTGTAAAAAATATTTGTGTTAATTATAGCCTTAAATTTGCAATCTAATCAAATTTAACAGATTTTTGTAAGTTAAACAAAAAATATATCTGCTTTGCAAGTCGAACACAAAAATATTTTTTACACTTCATTGTGAAAAACACATTTATTATTTAATATATTTTATAAAATATAAAAATATATATTATAAATTATTTAATATATTTATTAAAAAAACACCCTTAAAAGTGAAACGATCGCGAGTGTAATATTAAATATAAAACGTACTATATATACGGTGTATATTATACACACACACATACGAACATATACAATTTGCTCTCTTTGTTATTGAGCGACATATTCTTACTTACCGTCGGTATTATTTCGCAACTAATATTTATTTTATTTGCAATTTTATATAAACGAAAATATTCGCGAGTGTTAATTATCATTTCATTTTTTAAAATAATTAACTTTAACTTCATTTCTTTTATTTTGTTTACCTGTTATTTTCTTATTTGTTTCATTCCGGTTATTCCTATATCATTTACATTGTTAACGGCTGTTTACAGTCTGAAACGTTCACACTAGAATCGAAAAGTTAAATTCATATCAATTTGAGAATACAATTGTTTTGTGTGCTCACACTAGCATCGAATAAATTAATAATAAAATTAATAATAAAATATTTATTAATTAGTGTAATCACACTTAAAGCAACTTATGCAAATAATATTGTTGAATTTATTAAAAAAAAGATTTTCTTGGTAAAATGTAATTTAATCATATTAACCAAAGGCTTTGTTATCTGAAGGTGGTTATCGGGTTCGAAATTTTTTATAAAAGGAAAATTTTTGTAAATTAAAAGAAAATAATCCGAATATTTCGTCAACCGACGAGAGAATTGTTTAAATTGAAATTGATTTCAATAATTTAATCTAAAATTATTTTGAATATTCAACTATATTATAATTCTTATTTCGAAAATTAATCAAAATGACTGGCAAAAAACGCCATGATTCTCCTTCTGAATCAGAAAATTTGGAGAAATTAATTACCAAAAAAACGAATGTCATACAGAATATTACGCGAATTCGTCAATAAATTACGGAAAGAACGATCTCATTCAATCCGATTGAGTTAGAATGTCGATTAGATATTCCAAAAAATTATATCGAGCAAGCAGTGACGCTTCAATCAGAGGTGGATAATTTAGATCCCGATAATGATGATAGAGCTGAGTTTAAGGATATTTGTGTGACTACAAAATCAATGTTTCTAAGTCTTCTGGCCAAGAATAGGGAACCACATCTTCCTGAAACTTTTTTCTTTTCCCAATCACACCAGTCAAGACTACCAAATATGATGCTCCCAAAATTTAGCGGAAAATATTCTGATTACAAAAATTTCATTAGCTTATTTGAGAACTTAGTCCACAATGATCCGACGTTGACAGATATTGAAAAATTAAATCATCTAATATCATGCTTGTCTGAAGAAGCTTTGGGTACAGGCATTAGCCAGCCTGAAGAAGGTTTATGACAACGAATGTTTGATATTTTTTGATAACATATCAAAACTTTTTGATCTACCAGAAATCACAAAACCTTCGTCATCCGCTTTGAGAAGCATGATAGATACTGTTTCTGCCATATATGATTCTCTTTTGTCAATTGGTGATGACAAAAAGATAACAAATGCCATTCTTATACATTTAGTGATGTCTAAAGTAGTTTCAGTGACCAGATCAAAGTGGGAAGAGCAGCTAGATTTTGAAAAGCTACCATAATGGTCGGACTGCGAAACCGCCTTGAACAAAAGATATCAGCATATTGCTGCTGATGAATCTTCAAGTTCAAGACCGAGATTTAATAGAAATAAAATTGAACATTCTACGAAAAGATTTAATAGAACATCACTAAATTGTACGAAATCAAAACCATCTGCTGACAAATGTTTATTCTGCAAATCTAATCAACACGTTATAAAAAATTGCCCTTCCTTTCCTGCTGAGCCAGAAAATCAAAGATTTGATTTTATAAAATCAGTGCCAGCTTGTATTAATTGTCTGAAAAAAGGACATACAGTAGCACGATGCACAGCATCTAAGTGTAGAACTTGCAATGGTTCCAATAATTCACTTCTACACAGATATAATACGAGTGCAAGTTCTAATATCAATGGTTCTTCAAACAACAATTGCGAACGGCCATCAACCTCTCACGCATCGGTGAATTATTCATCTTCGGATGAGAGAATTATTCTCGCCATGGCCGTTGTGAGAGTTAAAAATAATACTGGCGATTTCGTTTTAGCCAGAGCCCTTTTAGATTCCGGTTCTCAGCCAAATTTGATAACTGAGGAACTTGCACAGCTGCTAAGAATAAAGAGAGAAGAAGGTAGATTGAATTTGAATGGTATTAGCAAAACCAATTTAGTTTCAAAATCATGTGTTAATGTAACTGTCACGTCGAGGGTTAACTATACCGAATTTACTTCTAGGTTTTGGGTATTGAGTTCTATCACTAATTTACAGCCTGATCACCGAATCAGTACGACTAGCTTAAATATTTCTAAAAATATTGAACTGGCTGATCCTCGCTTTTATGAACCTCGGAAAATTGATCTTTTGATAGGGGCTGAAATATTTTTTGACCTAATTTGCATTGGGCAAATGAAAACTGGCCCTAGTCTTCCGATTCTTCAAAATACTTCGCTTAGTTCTAGTGCTCTAGTGGCAATAACAATGTTTGTCATTTGAGTATTGTAATAGTTGATGAGGATAATGTAGATTCAGTTATGAGAAAATTCTGGGAGTTGGAAGAACTTCCTGCTGAGTCGGCAAAAATTTATACTGATGAGCAACAACAATGTGAGGAGATTTTTAAAAATACATTACGACGTTTGCCGTCAGGACGATTTGAAATGTCTTTACCTTTCAAATCTGATAATGAGGCTCTTGGTATGTCTTTCGAAATTGCCAGAAGTAGATTTCTCTCATTTGAGTGCAAACTTTCCAAAGATTCGACTATGAGAATAATGTAACACGATTTTAACTTGGGCCATATGTCAATTGTTGACAAAATGTCAGATCTTCCTCACTATTTCATACTACATCAATGTTGTTGCGACCTCAGAGCACAACTACTAAACTCAGAGTAGTTTTTGATGCATCCTGCCGAACTTCTTCACTGATTTCATTTAACGACTTGTTAATGGTTGGTCCCACAGTTCAGGAAGAATTATATTCTACATTGATCCGTTTCCGATTCCATAGATACGCAATCACTGCGGATATAGAGAAAATGTATCATCAAGTATTAGTCGGCGAGAATGATAGAAAATATCAACTAATCCTTTGGAGGCAGAATCCATCTGATGCTTTGGAAGTATTTCGACTAAATACCATTACTTACAGCACAGCTTTTGTGGCTGTCAGGTGTCTGATTCACTTAAGCGATGTATTCAAAGAGACTTTGCCTATCGGTTCAAAAGTTGTTCGTCGTGATTTTTATGTGGATGATTTGCTAACGGGAGCTGAAAGCTACCAAGATCTTAATATTATTCGAAACCAGACCACTGAAATTTTAAATTCGGACTTTATGGAATCAATACAACAGGAAAAGCTTTTACAAAGTGATTCCGAATCTACTAGAGCTTTGGGGATACATTGGGTACCGAAGAATGATACATTGAAGTTTCATTTGGAAGACAATTTTCATAATTTAAAAACAACGAAAAGAAACATTTTATTTGTTTCTTCTCGATTATTCGATCCTGTCGGACTCTTATGCCCTATTGTTACAAAATCCAAAATGTTATTACATGAACTTTGGATTCAGAAACTAGACTGGGTAAATCAATTCCTATGAGACTAAATACGGGAAAATTTCAAATCTAATTTACAGGAAATTGATTCAATTGCAATCCCAAGATTCGTTTTCACAACATCAACGGCGAAAATTCGGATTCACGGATTTTCTGATGCATCGATTAGAGCGTATAGGTGCTGCATATATATTAGAAGTTCTGATTCAAATCGAATAGAGTCGAGGCAGCTCACAGCTAAATCGGAAGTTGCACCACTCAAAACCACTCTTCCGAGACTCGAGTTATGTGCAGCACACCTATTTGCTAAATTGTGGAATTGAATTAAGTTAATGATGAACTTTGAAATTGAAAATGTTTATTTCTGGACAGATCCAGAAATAACTTTAGACTGGGTAAAGACTCATCCATCTGCTCTTGCAACGTTTGTGTCAAATAGGGTCGCTGAGATTCAAGAATGTTCGACTCAAGCTTTTTGGCGCCATATGCCAACGAAACAGAATCCAGCCGACATTATTTCAAGAGGATGTGATGTAGCAGAACTCAAAAACTCTATTTGGTTCAATGGACCGTCGTTTTTTTTAAAGGACAGTTCCAAGTGGCCTGTTAACGAACATTTCGAGTTAACAGAGAACCAGAAACTTCTGGAAAGGAAGAAGGCCAATGTATTTCTGGCAGTAGAAGATCAACAAAACTGTTTGCTTGACCTAGTTGAAAAATAATCCTCATATAGAAAGTTGTTGTGAATTTCTTCTTTCGTGTTTAGATTCGTTGATGCTTTGATGAAACAAAGAATAGATAAAAATCTTACACCTACTGCACAGGAATTGAAATGGTTTTTTTATAGACTTGTAGAGACAATCCAGAAATATTATTTTTCTGAGGAAGTTGCAAAAATGCAAAAATCTGAAGTCTTGCCATAGAACATTCAGAGATTGATGTCAGTTGTGCATAAGTTCTCTGAAGATGGAAGAAAGTTTTCACTTATAAGGGTAGATGGGAGACTGCTCAACGCAGATTTGGACTATAATGTCAAATTTCCACTTTTGTTACCAAAAGGAAACAGTTTTGTTACACTGTATTTGCGAAATTTTCACATTAAGAGTGAGAGCTACTCGACCATTTTTGATAGTCGGCGTAGAATTTTGTGGTCCTATAAACATTTCATTAAGAATATGTAATAGGCCACCATTAAAAATGTATATAGCGGTTTTTGTGTGTTTCACTTCTAAGGCACTACATTTAGAATTAGTGTCAGATTTATCTACTGATTCATTTCTTCTTTGTTTTAAAAGGTTTGCTGCCAGGAGAGGTCTTCCACACACCGTGGTTTGCGACAACGCTACAAATTTCGTCGGAGCCAGCCGTGTAATGAGGGAGCTGAAAGACACCTTCAACAAGAGTCGACAGGCCGTCGAGCCCTACGCAGCGTCGTCCGGGGTGAAGTTCAGCTTCATAACACCTCGGCATCGCACTTCGGAGGATTATGGGAAGCCGCGGTCAAGCAGGCGAAGTACCTATTTCTGCGAGCAGTAGGCATCGCGTCACTCACCCAACAAGAAATGACAACAATGCTCGCAGAAGAAGAGGCGGTGCTCAACAGTCGCCCAATCCCACCGCTGTCACCAGAACGACGGAGAAGCTCTCACGCCGCATCTACACTTCGGAGAGGGCCTGCATTCGCTGCTGCAAGAATACGCAGAAGGAGAGAGAGACAAAGGGGCGAAGTTATACAGGCGATGGCGTCTGCTTTGTGGTCTCAAGCAGACATTTTGGCAGGCCTGGTCTCGAGACCATATCCTGGAGCAAAGCGAAATGGCAAATGGAAATGCCCAACCTCAGAGTCGGTCAAGTGGTTATAATCCACGAGGACAATCAACAGTGGCTAACCTGAAGAGTCGTCAAAGTAATAGAGGGCGAAGACAGCAAGGTCAGGGTGACGGAGGTCCAAACAAAAAACGGAATCTATAAGCGTCCTGTGCAGAAATTGGCTCCACTGCCTAATATTTGAAGATCCAATCCTTCAACGGGGCCGGAATGTTGCGCCATATAATAATAACGATAATAATAAATAATATACCTAATGAATCTATAGTACTTACCTTAATAATACTTATTTCTATAATACTTACCTTAATTGTACTTACCATGAATTAATTCTTACGCCCAATATTGATGATAGCATTGAACCTTAGAGAATAATAATATTGAAGTGTATAAATGTAACGGGTTTACTGGAAATGTAAATAGAAACAGTTCTTCTGTTTTGTTTTTTAAAATAAAGAAAATATATAACTTACTTGCAAAGTAAACAGCGTCAAAATCGGTCGTGTTTTACTTAATTCGGGTGTCCCAAAAAAGTGAAGTTTTCAAATTATAAAATAGTTAATTTGAAGTGAAATAAAAAAAAATTATAATTTGTTTTATTTTGAAATCCTTAAAAAATATTAAGGATAAACAATAATTGTATATTACCGTTAAGGGTGCTAGTTTTGTGTTAGTTTTTAGAATAATCGTACGATCAGTTTTTGAGAAAATTGCTATTGGCTATTTATTACCATTAGGGCGATTACTAATAATATTTGTCGAAGTTTATATAAAAATGTTACGAACAGCTTTTGAGAAAAACGGCAAAATATTAATACAGTTGCTGGCCTATAAAAACCGTGCAATTGCTCTTATTTCCATTTTGACTTTATATGATCGTTACGGGTGTTGTTAAGAATATTTCACAAATTTCTATACAAATCATACGCACAGGCAGAAATGGCAGAACGGCAAAACGTTAAAAATTTTTGCAGGCCCATAGAAACCGTGCAATAGCTTTAGCCTCCACTTTGACCTTATAATATAAGTAGGGGCGTTTTTTGTTTGCTGTTTTTTTAAAACCGTGCAATAGCTTTAACCTCTACTCTGACTTTATATTACCGTTAAGGGCATTACTCAGAATATATATGCTAGTTTTTAGAACAATCGTACGAACAGTTTTGAGAAAAAAGGCAATACGTCAAAAATGTTTGCTGGCCTATAAAAACCGTCGAATAACTTTAACCTCCACTATAACTATATATTACCGTTAGACGCATTACTAAGAATGTTTGTGCAAGTTTTTATGCATATAGTACGGACATAAATAGCTCTAATCTCAACTGTGACTTTATAATATCATCAGGGGCATTAATAAGAATGTTTGTGCAAGTTTTTAAAAAATCGTACGAACAGTTTTTGAGAAAATCGCTAAAATGTCAAAAATACGTTGCTGATTTTTAAAAAACGTGCAATACCTGTAACTTCCACTTTGGCTTCACATTATCGCTAGGGGCATTACTAAGAATATTTGTGGAGGTATTTATAAAAATCGTACTGACAACTTTTGAGAAAATCGATAGAACGTCAAAAAGAGTGGCTGGCCACAAAAAACCGGGCATTAGCTTAAACCTCCACTTTGACTTTATATTATGTTTGGGGCGTTGCTAAGAATATTTTAGCAAGTTTTTATGAAATCGTAAGAACAGGTTTTGCGAAAAACGGCAAAATGTCAAAAATTTATGCTGGCCCATAAAAGCCGTGCAATACCTTTAACCTCAACTTTTACTCAATATCATCGTTAGGGGCATAACTTAGAATATTTTTGCAAGTGTTTATAAACATCGTAGGAACAATTTTTCGAAAATCGCTAAAACGTCAAAAACAGTTGCTGATTTTTAGAAACCGTGCAATAGCTTTAATCTCCGCTTTGACTTTTTACTATCGTTAGGGGCATTACTAAGAATAATTCCGAGGTTTTAATAAAAATTGTACTTAAACTTTCTGCGAAAAACAGCAAAACGGCAAAACGTCAAAAATTAATGCAAGCCCATAGAAACCGTGCAATAGCTTTAACCTCTACTTTGACGTTACATTATCGTCAAGGGCATCACTCAGAAGATTTGAGTTAATTTTTAGAAACATCGTACTACCAGCTGTTTAAAAAAACGACAAAGCGATGCGTCAAAAAGCGTTGCTGTTTTTTTAAAACGTTGCAATAGATTTAACCTCAATATCGTTAGGGGAATTACTAAAAATATTCCAGCAAGTTTTTACACTAATCGTAACAACAGATTTTGAGAGAAGAGCAGAACGTCAAAAAGCGTTGCTGGCCCATTAACACCGTGCAACAGCTTTAACCTCCACTTTGATTTTATATTATCGTTAGGGGCTTCACTATGAATATTTGTGCAACTTTTTATAAAAATCTTACGAAGAGTTTTTGATTAAATCGTTAAAACGTCAAAAAACTTGCTGATTTTTTAAAACCGTGCAATAGCTTTAACCTCCACTATGACTAGATATATCCGTTAAGGGCCTTACTAAGAATATTTCTGCTAGTTCTTAGAAAAATCATACGAACGGTTTGTGAGATAAACGGCAAAAGGTCAAAAAAGTTTGCTGGCCCATAAAAACCGTGCAATAGCTTTGACCTCCACTTTGCATTCGCTTTACCATCCACAAATCGTACCAACATTTTTTGCGAAAAAATGGCAGAACGGCAAAAAGCCAAGAATTGTTGCAGGCCCATAGAAACCCTGCAATAGCCTTTGCCTCCACTTTGACCTTATATTATCAGTAGAGGCGTTACTATACTAAGAATAGTTGTGCAAGTTTTTATAAAAATCATACGAACAGTTTTTGATTAAATCGCTGAAACGTCAAAAAAGTTGCTGAATTTTAAAACCGTCGAATAGCTTTAACCTCCACTATGACTATATATTACCATTAAGGGCATTACCCGGAATATTTGTGCTAGTTTTTAGAATAATCGTACTATCAGTTTTTGAGAAAATCGCTAAAACGTCAAAAACAGTTGCTGGCCCCAAGAAGCCGTGCGATAGCTTTAACCTCCACTTTGGCTATTTATTACCGTTACGATTGCAAATAATATTTGTGCAAGTTTATATAAAAATGTTTTTAGGAAAAACGGCAAAAGGTTAATACCGTTGCTGGCCTATAAAAACTGTGCTTTTATCACCATTTGGACTTTATATGATCGTTACAGGTGTTGTTAAGAATACGTCAAAAATTTCTATACAAACCATACGCACAAGTTTTGGGAAAAACGGCAAAAATTCAGAAATCGTTGCTGGCTCCTAAAAACCGTGCATTCGCTTTAACATCCACTTTGACTTTACGTTATCGTTAAGGGAATTACTGTGAATATTTGTGCTAGTGCTTAGAAAAATCACACGAACGGTTTTTGAGATAAACGGCAAAAGGTCAAAAAAGGTTGCTGGCCCATAAAATCCGTACAATAGCTTTGACCTCAATTTTGACCTTATATTTGCAGTAGGGGCGTTACTAAGAATATTTGTGCAAGATTTTATAAAAATCATACGAACAGTTTTTGATTAAATCGCTAAAGCGTTATAAACAGTTGCTAATTTTTTAAAACAATAACTTTAACCTCCACTTTGACTTTAACTTGTCTTTAGGGACATTACTAAGAATATTTTTTCAAGTTTTTTTTTTTAAATCGTGCGAGAAGTTTTTGAGTAAATCGTTAAAACGTCAGATGCAGTTGCTGATTTTTAAAAATCGTGCAATAACGTAAACCTCCACTATGACTATATATTACCGTTAGATGCATTATATAGTACGGACATAAATAGCTGTAATCTCAACTATGACTTTATACTATCTTTAGGGTCATTACTAAGGATATATGTGCAGTTTTTATAAAAATCGTACGTAACGTTTTGAGAAAAACTGCAAAACGTCAAAAACCATAGCTGGCCCGTAAAAACCGCGCATTCGCTTTACCATCCCCTGTGAATTTTTGTTATCGTTGGGGCATTACTTAAAATATTTTAGCAAGTTATAATACAAATCGTACCAACAGTTTTTGAGAAATAAGCTAAAACGTCACAAAGTGTTGCTGATTTTTAAAACCGTGCAATAGTTTTAATCTCCGTTTTGACTTTATATTATCGTTATGGGCATTACTAAAAATATCTTTGCAATTTCTTAGAAAAATCGTACGAACAGTTTTTGCGGAAAACGTTAAAGCGGCAAAACGTCAAAAATGCTTGCTGGCCCGTAAGAACCGTGCATTCGCTTTAACATACACTTTGATTATACGTTATCGTTGGGGGCATTACTAAAAATATTGTAGCGAGTGTTTACATTAATCGTAACAACAAATTGTGAGAAAAAGTGCAAAATGTCGCAAATCATCTTTAACTTCCACTTTGACTTTATAATTACATTAGGTACATTAAACGGCAGAACGCAAACACGTAAATAATAGTTGCTGGCTCATAAAATCCGTGCACTCGCTTTAACCTCCTCTTTGACTTTATATTATTACTGGGGGCATTACTAAGGATATTTGTGGAAGTTTTTATAAAAATCGTACAATCAGTTTTTGAGAAAATCGCTAAAATGTCGAAAAGAGTTGCTGATTTTTAAAAACCGTGCAAATTGTTAATCTCCATTTTTACTTTATATTATCGTTGCGGGCATTACTTAGAATATTTGTGCAAGTTTTTATAAAAATCGTGGGAACAGTTTTTGCGAAAAACGGCAAGACGCCAAAACGCCTAAACGCCAAAACGCCTAAACGCCAAAACGCCAAAAATCTTTGCTGGCCCATAAAAATCGTACAATAGCTTTAACTTTCACTCTGAATAAATATCAACATTAGGGGCATAAAACGGCAGTACGCAAACACGTCAAAAATGGTAGCTGGCTCAGAAAAACCGTGCAATCGCTCTTACATCCTCTTTGAATTTATATTATCATTAGGGGCATTACTAAGAATATTGGTGCAAGTTTTTATAAAAATCGTACAATCAGTTTTTGAGAAAATCGCTAAAACGTCAAAAAGAGTTGCTAGTCCCAAAAACCTGTGCGATTGGCTATTTATTACCGTTAGGACGATTACTACTAATATTTGTTCAAGTTTATATAAAAATGTTACAAACAGTCTTTGAGAAAAATGGCGAAAGGTTAATACCGTTGTTTGCCCATAAAAACCGTACAGTAGTTTTTACCTCAATTTTGACCTTATATTATCGTTAGGGGCATTATTAAGAATACTTGTGCTATGTCTTAGAAAAATCGTATTTACAGTTTTCGCGAAAAACGCAAAGCGGTAAAGCGTCGAAAACCGTTGCTGGCCCCTAAAAAGCGTGCATTCGCCTTAACATCCACTTTGACTCTACGTTATCGTTAGGGGCATTACTCAGAATATTTGTGCTTGTTCTTAAAAAAAATCATACGAAAGGTTTTTGAGATAAACGGCAAGAGGTAAAAAAAAGGTTGCTGGCCCATAAAATCCGTACAATAGCTTTGACCTCAATTTTGACCTTATATTATCAGTAGGGGCGTTACTAAGAATATTTATGGAAGATTTTATAAAAATCATACGAACAGTTTTTGATTAGATCGCTAAAGCGTCAAAAAATCTTGCTAATTTTTTAACACCGTGCAGTACACTATGACTATATATTACCTTTAAGGGAGCTAGTTTTGTGTTAGTTTTGAGAATAATCGTACGATCAGTTTTTGAGAAATTCGCTAAAACGTCAAAAAGTGTTGCTGGTTTTTAAAACCGTGCAATAGTTTTAATCCCCGTTTTGACTTTAAATTATAGTTACGGGCATTACTAAGAATATTTGTGCAATTTCTTAGAAAAATCGTACGAACCGTCAAAGCGGCAAAACGTCAAAAATGCTTGCTGGCCCGTAAGAACCGTGCATTCGCTTTAACATACACTTTGACTTTACGTTATCGTTGGGCGCATTACTAAAAATATTGTAGCAAGTTTTCGCATTAATCGTAACAACAGTTTGTGAGAAAAAGTGCAAAATGTCGAAAATCGTCTCTGTGCACTAGCTTTAACTTCCACTTTGGCTTACATTACATTAGGGGCATTAAACGGCAGAACGCAAACACGTAAATAATAGTTGCTGGCTCATAAAATCCGTGCAATGGCTTTTACCTCCTCTTTGACTTTATAGTACCACTAGGGGCATTACTAAGAATATTTGTGCAAGTTTTTATAAAAATTGTACTGACAACTTTTGAGAAAATTGCTAAAACGTCAAAAAGAGTGGCTGGCCACAAAATTAGCATTAGCTTAAACCTCCACTTTGACATTATGTTATTTTTGGGACATTACTAAGAATATTTTTGGAAGTTTTTTTTTAATCGTACGACAAGTTTTTGAGTGAATCGTTAAAACGTCAGGTGCAGTTGCTGATTTTTAAAAACCGTGCAATAGCGTAAACCTCCACTATGACTTTATATTATCGTCAGGGCCATTACTAAGGATATTTTTGCAGTTTTTTTAAAAATCGTATGAAAAATTTTGAGAATAACTGCAAAACGTCACAAAACGGTAGCTGGCCCGTAAAAACCGTGCATTCGCTTTACCATCCACTTTGACTTTACGTTGTCGCTAGAACCCTTAGTAAGAATATTTCAGCAAGTTTTTATACAAATCGTACCAACATTTTTTGCGAAAAAATGGCAAAACGGCAAAACGTCAAAAATTGTTGCAGGCCCATAGAAACCCTGCAATAGCCTTCGGCTCCACTTTGACCTTATATTATCAGTAGAGGCGTTACTATACTAAGAATAGTTGTGTAAGTTTTTATAAAAATCATACGAACAGTTTTTGATTAAATCGCTGAAACGTCAAAAAAGTTGCTGAATTTTAAAACCGTCGAATAGCTTTAACCTCCACTATGACTATATATTACCATTATGGGCATTAACCAGAATATTTGTGCTAGTTCTGAGAATAATCGTACGATCTGTTTTTGAGAAAATCGCTAAAACGTAAAAAACAGTTGCTGGCCCCAAGAAGCCGTGCGATAGCTTTAACCTTCACATTGTCAAAGGTTCTCAGTCAGCTTTGTCACTTTAGCAGCTGATCAAATACGTATGGGTGCGAAACCATTCCCTTTTGTCAATTTTTTCCACTAAAAATGCCGTAAGAACCATTATGTTAAGTGTTCATAGTCATTTTTTGCACACAATCTATCCATAAATGCATAAAAATCATATATTTTTTTTCAACCTTTTTTCATGTATGTATGTATGTTCGTCAATGTACCCAAGACACACCCCAAACCCCACCATTTTCTAAAATACCTAATTATCTTCTATTATCTACCGTTACGGTTACTAATAATATTTGTGGAAGTTTATATAAAAACGTTACGAACAGCTTTTGAGAAAAACGGCAAAAGGTTAATACCGTTGTTGGCCTATAAAAACCGTGCAATAGCTTTAATCTCCATTTTGACTTTATATGATCGTTACGGGTGTTGTTAAGAATATATCAGAAATTTCTGTACAAATCATACTCACAGGTTTTGAGAAAAACGGCAAAACTTCAAAAATCGTTGCTGGCCCATAAAAACCATACAACCGTACCGTTTGAGAAAAAAGACAAGACGTAAAAAAGTTTGTTGGCCAATAAAAACCGTCCAACGTACCAACAGTTTTTGTGAAAAAATGGCAGAACGGCAAAAAATTAAAATATTGTTGCAGTCCAATAGAAACCGTGCAATAGCTTTTGCCTCCACTTTGACCATATATTATGAGTGGGGGCGTTTTTTGTTTGCTGTTTTTTTAAAACCGTGCAATAGCTTTAACCTCTACACTGACTATATATGACAGTTAAGGGCATTACTCAGAATATATGTGCTAGTTTTTAAAATAATCGTACGAACAGTTTTGAGCAAAAAGGCAAAACGTCAAAAACGTTTGCTGGCCTATAAAAGCCGTCGAATTACTTTAACCTCCACTGTGACTCCATATTATTGTTAGAGGCATTACTAAAAATATTTGTGGAGGTTTTTATAAAAATCGTACTGACAACTTTTGAAAAAATCGCTAAAACGTCGAAAAGAGTGGCTGGCCACGAAAAACCGGGCATTAGCTTAAACCTCCACTTTGACTTTATATTATGTTTGGGGCATTGCTAAGAATATTTCGGCAAGTTTTTATGCAAATCGTAACAACAGGTTTTGCGAAAAACGGCAAAATGTCAAAAATTTATGCTGGCCCATAAAAACTGTCCAATACCTTTAACCTCAACTTTTAATCAATATCATCGTTAGGGTCATAACTTAGAATATTTTTGCAAGTGTTTATAAAAATCGTAGGAACAATTTTTGCGAAAATCGCTAAAACGTCAAAAACAGTTGCTGATTTTTAGAAACCGAGCAATAACTTTAATCTCCGCTTTGACTTTTTACTATCGTTAGGGGCATTACTTAGAAAAATTCCGAGGTTTTTATAAAAATCGTACTAAAACTTTCTGCGAAAAACAGCAAAACGGCAAAACGTCAAAAATTGATGCAGGCCCATAGAAACCGTGCAATAGCTTTAACCTCAATATTGACTTTACAATATCGATAGGAGGATTACTACGAATATTCCAGCAAGTGTTTACACTAATCTTAACAACAGTTTTTGAAAAAATTGCAAAACGTCAAAAACCGTAGCTGGCCCGTAAAAACCGCGCATTCGCATTACTTAAAATATTTTAGCAGGTTATTATACAAATCGTACCAACAGTTTTTGAGAAATTCGCTAAAAAGTCATAAAGTGTTGCTGATTTTTAAAACCGTGCAATAGTTTTGATCTCCGTTTTGACTTTATATTATAGTTACGGGTATTACTAAAAATATCTTTGCAATTTCTTAGAAAAATCGTACGAACTGTTTTTGCTAAAAACGTCAAAGCGGCAAAACGTCAAAGATGCTTGCTGGCCCGTAAGAACCGTGCATTCGCTTTAACATAAACTTTGACTTTACGTTATCGTTGGGGGCATTACTAAAAATATTGTAGCAAGTTTTTACATTAATCGTAACAACAGTTTGTGAGAAAAAGTGCAAAATGTCGAAAATCGTCTCTGGCCCATAGCTTTAACTTCCACTTTGACGTCAAAATAGTAGCTGGCTCATAACAACCGTGAAATGGCTTTTACCTCCTCTTTGACTTTATATTATCACTAGGTGCATTAAGAAGAACATTGGTGCAAGTTTTTATAAAAATCGTACGATCAGTTTTTGAGAAAATCGCTAAAACGTCAAAAAGAGTTGCTAGCCCCAAAAACCTGTGCGATTGGCTATTTATTACCGTTAGGACGATTACTGATAATATTTGTTCAAGTTTATATAAGAATGTTACGAACAGTTTTTGAGAAAAACGGCAAAAGGTTAATGCCGTTGCTGGCCCATAAAAACCGTACAGTAGCTTTTACCTCAATTTTAACCTTATATTATCGTTAGGGGCGTTACTAAGAATATTTGTGCTATTTCTTAGAAAAATCGTACTAGAAGTTTTTGCGAAAAACGTCAAAGCGGCAAAGCGTCAAAAACAGTTGCTGGCCCCTAAAAATCATGCATTCGCTGTAACATCCACTTTGACTTTACGTTATCGTTAGGAGCATCACTAAGAATATTTGTGCTAGTTCTTAGAAAAATCATACGAAAAGTTTTGAGATAAACGGCAAAAGGTAAAAAAGGTTGCTGGCTCATAAAATCCGTTCAATAGCTTTGACGTCAATTTTGACCTTATATTATCAGTAGGGGCGTTACTAAGAATATTTGTGCAAGATTTTATAAAAATCATACGAACAGTTTTTGATTAAATCGCTAAAGCGTCAAAAACAATTGCTAACTTTTTAAAACCGTGCAATAGCTTTAACCTACACTATGACTGTTGCGCCGTAATAATACAATTTTGAATTTTATAATAATAACGATAATAATAAATAATATACCTAATGAATTTATAATGCTTACCTTAATAATACTTATTTCTATAATACTTACCTTAATTGTACTTACCATGAATTAATTCTTACGCCCAATATTGATGATAGCATTGAACCTTAGAGAATAATAATATTGAAGTGTATAAATGTAACGGGTTTACTGGAAATGTAAATAGAAACAGTTCCTTTGTTTTGTTTTTTAAAATAAAGAAAATATATAACTTACTTGCGATGTAAACAGCGTCAAAACCGGTCGTGTTTTACTTAATTCGAGTGTCCCAAAAAAGTGCAGTTTTCAAATTATAAAATAAATAATTTGAAGTGAAATAAAAAAAATTATAATTTGTTTAATTTTCAAATCCTTAAAAAATATTAAGGATAAACATTTTGGCGCCCGAGCAGGGACATAAAAATACAAAACAATAAAAAATAAATATAAAAACAGTGATTAATAAATATCTTAAACTGAGTATAAGATTAAATACACGCAGTGTTTTATAATAAATAAACAAAACTATTATATATTATTATTAAAACATAAAGAATTAAAAATAAAAAACAAAGACAAATTAACATTCGTGAAACAAAAGAAAAGTGACTTTACAAAACCTTATAAAACACCAACAAACACAAGCGAAACTTTATAGAAACAAAAGAGAAAACAACTACAACACATAAACAACATTATCAACAATCACCGGTATACATCGACTATAATCATCTTTACAGATGTCTCATCGCTGCAACTGCTTTTTGTGCAAAGCCGAGAGGAAACAGGGGAGTAACTCCGACACTGATTCCGAGGTAAAAAGTGTAAAAAATATTTGTGTTAATTATAGCCTTAAATTTGCAATCTAATCAAATTTAACAGATTTTTGTAAGTTAAACAAAAAATATATCTGCTTTGCAAGTCGAACACAAAAATATTTTTTACACTTCATTGTGAAAAACACATTTATTATTTAATATATTTTATAAAATATAAAAATATATATTATAAATTATTTAATATATTTATTAAAAAAACACCCTTAAAAGTGAAACGATCGCGAGTGTAATATTAAATATAAAACGTACTATATATACGGTGTATATTATACACACACACATACGAACATATACAATTTGCTCTCTTTGTTATTGAGCGACATATTCTTACTTACCGTCGGTATTATTTCGCAACTAATATTTATTTTATTTGCAATTTTATATAAACGAAAATATTCGCGAGTGTTAATTATCATTTCATTTTTTAAAATAATTAACTTTAACTTCATTTCTTTTATTTTGTTTACCTGTTATTTTCTTATTTGTTTCATTCCGGTTATTCCTATATCATTTACATTGTTAACGGCTGTTTACAGTCTGAAACGTTCACACTAGAATCGAAAAGTTAAATTCATATCAATTTGAGAATACAATTGTTTTGTGTGCTCACACTAGCATCGAATAAATTAATAATAAAATTAATAATAAAATATTTATTAATTAGTGTAATCACACTTAAAGCAACTTATGCAAATAATATTGTTGAATTTATTAAAAAAAAGATTTTCTTGGTAAAATGTAATTTAATCATATTAACCAAAGGCTTTGTTATCTGAAGGTGGTTATCGGGTTCGAAATTTTTTATAAAAGGAAAATTTTTGTAAATTAAAAGAAAATAATCCGAATATTTCGTCAACCGACGAGAGAATTGTTTAAATTGAAATTGATTTCAATAATTTAATCTAAAATTATTTTGAATATTCAACTATATTATAATTCTTATTTCGAAAATTAATCAAAATGACTGGCAAAAAACGCCATGATTCTCCTTCTGAATCAGAAAATTTGGAGAAATTAATTACCAAAAAAACGAATGTCATACAGAATATTACGCGAATTCGTCAATAAATTACGGAAAGAACGATCTCATTCAATCCGATTGAGTTAGAATGTCGATTAGATATTCCAAAAAATTATATCGAGCAAGCAGTGACGCTTCAATCAGAGGTGGATAATTTAGATCCCGATAATGATGATAGAGCTGAGTTTAAGGATATTTGTGTGACTACAAAATCAATGTTTCTAAGTCTTCTGGCCAAGAATAGGGAACCACATCTTCCTGAAACTTTTTTCTTTTCCCAATCACACCAGTCAAGACTACCAAATATGATGCTCCCAAAATTTAGCGGAAAATATTCTGATTACAAAAATTTCATTAGCTTATTTGAGAACTTAGTCCACAATGATCCGACGTTGACAGATATTGAAAAATTAAATCATCTAATATCATGCTTGTCTGAAGAAGCTTTGGGTACAGGCATTAGCCAGCCTGAAGAAGGTTTATGACAACGAATGTTTGATATTTTTTGATAACATATCAAAACTTTTTGATCTACCAGAAATCACAAAACCTTCGTCATCCGCTTTGAGAAGCATGATAGATACTGTTTCTGCCATATATGATTCTCTTTTGTCAATTGGTGATGACAAAAAGATAACAAATGCCATTCTTATACATTTAGTGATGTCTAAAGTAGTTTCAGTGACCAGATCAAAGTGGGAAGAGCAGCTAGATTTTGAAAAGCTACCATAATGGTCGGACTGCGAAACCGCCTTGAACAAAAGATATCAGCATATTGCTGCTGATGAATCTTCAAGTTCAAGACCGAGATTTAATAGAAATAAAATTGAACATTCTACGAAAAGATTTAATAGAACATCACTAAATTGTACGAAATCAAAACCATCTGCTGACAAATGTTTATTCTGCAAATCTAATCAACACGTTATAAAAAATTGCCCTTCCTTTCCTGCTGAGCCAGAAAATCAAAGATTTGATTTTATAAAATCAGTGCCAGCTTGTATTAATTGTCTGAAAAAAGGACATACAGTAGCACGATGCACAGCATCTAAGTGTAGAACTTGCAATGGTTCCAATAATTCACTTCTACACAGATATAATACGAGTGCAAGTTCTAATATCAATGGTTCTTCAAACAACAATTGCGAACGGCCATCAACCTCTCACGCATCGGTGAATTATTCATCTTCGGATGAGAGAATTATTCTCGCCATGGCCGTTGTGAGAGTTAAAAATAATACTGGCGATTTCGTTTTAGCCAGAGCCCTTTTAGATTCCGGTTCTCAGCCAAATTTGATAACTGAGGAACTTGCACAGCTGCTAAGAATAAAGAGAGAAGAAGGTAGATTGAATTTGAATGGTATTAGCAAAACCAATTTAGTTTCAAAATCATGTGTTAATGTAACTGTCACGTCGAGGGTTAACTATACCGAATTTACTTCTAGGTTTTGGGTATTGAGTTCTATCACTAATTTACAGCCTGATCACCGAATCAGTACGACTAGCTTAAATATTTCTAAAAATATTGAACTGGCTGATCCTCGCTTTTATGAACCTCGGAAAATTGATCTTTTGATAGGGGCTGAAATATTTTTTGACCTAATTTGCATTGGGCAAATGAAAACTGGCCCTAGTCTTCCGATTCTTCAAAATACTTCGCTTAGTTCTAGTGCTCTAGTGGCAATAACAATGTTTGTCATTTGAGTATTGTAATAGTTGATGAGGATAATGTAGATTCAGTTATGAGAAAATTCTGGGAGTTGGAAGAACTTCCTGCTGAGTCGGCAAAAATTTATACTGATGAGCAACAACAATGTGAGGAGATTTTTAAAAATACATTACGACGTTTGCCGTCAGGACGATTTGAAATGTCTTTACCTTTCAAATCTGATAATGAGGCTCTTGGTATGTCTTTCGAAATTGCCAGAAGTAGATTTCTCTCATTTGAGTGCAAACTTTCCAAAGATTCGACTATGAGAATAATGTAACACGATTTTAACTTGGGCCATATGTCAATTGTTGACAAAATGTCAGATCTTCCTCACTATTTCATACTACATCAATGTTGTTGCGACCTCAGAGCACAACTACTAAACTCAGAGTAGTTTTTGATGCATCCTGCCGAACTTCTTCACTGATTTCATTTAACGACTTGTTAATGGTTGGTCCCACAGTTCAGGAAGAATTATATTCTACATTGATCCGTTTCCGATTCCATAGATACGCAATCACTGCGGATATAGAGAAAATGTATCATCAAGTATTAGTCGGCGAGAATGATAGAAAATATCAACTAATCCTTTGGAGGCAGAATCCATCTGATGCTTTGGAAGTATTTCGACTAAATACCATTACTTACAGCACAGCTTTTGTGGCTGTCAGGTGTCTGATTCACTTAAGCGATGTATTCAAAGAGACTTTGCCTATCGGTTCAAAAGTTGTTCGTCGTGATTTTTATGTGGATGATTTGCTAACGGGAGCTGAAAGCTACCAAGATCTTAATATTATTCGAAACCAGACCACTGAAATTTTAAATTCGGACTTTATGGAATCAATACAACAGGAAAAGCTTTTACAAAGTGATTCCGAATCTACTAGAGCTTTGGGGATACATTGGGTACCGAAGAATGATACATTGAAGTTTCATTTGGAAGACAATTTTCATAATTTAAAAACAACGAAAAGAAACATTTTATTTGTTTCTTCTCGATTATTCGATCCTGTCGGACTCTTATGCCCTATTGTTACAAAATCCAAAATGTTATTACATGAACTTTGGATTCAGAAACTAGACTGGGTAAATCAATTCCTATGAGACTAAATACGGGAAAATTTCAAATCTAATTTACAGGAAATTGATTCAATTGCAATCCCAAGATTCGTTTTCACAACATCAACGGCGAAAATTCGGATTCACGGATTTTCTGATGCATCGATTAGAGCGTATAGGTGCTGCATATATATTAGAAGTTCTGATTCAAATCGAATAGAGTCGAGGCAGCTCACAGCTAAATCGGAAGTTGCACCACTCAAAACCACTCTTCCGAGACTCGAGTTATGTGCAGCACACCTATTTGCTAAATTGTGGAATTGAATTAAGTTAATGATGAACTTTGAAATTGAAAATGTTTATTTCTGGACAGATCCAGAAATAACTTTAGACTGGGTAAAGACTCATCCATCTGCTCTTGCAACGTTTGTGTCAAATAGGGTCGCTGAGATTCAAGAATGTTCGACTCAAGCTTTTTGGCGCCATATGCCAACGAAACAGAATCCAGCCGACATTATTTCAAGAGGATGTGATGTAGCAGAACTCAAAAACTCTATTTGGTTCAATGGACCGTCGTTTTTTTTAAAGGACAGTTCCAAGTGGCCTGTTAACGAACATTTCGAGTTAACAGAGAACCAGAAACTTCTGGAAAGGAAGAAGGCCAATGTATTTCTGGCAGTAGAAGATCAACAAAACTGTTTGCTTGACCTAGTTGAAAAATAATCCTCATATAGAAAGTTGTTGTGAATTTCTTCTTTCGTGTTTAGATTCGTTGATGCTTTGATGAAACAAAGAATAGATAAAAATCTTACACCTACTGCACAGGAATTGAAATGGTTTTTTTATAGACTTGTAGAGACAATCCAGAAATATTATTTTTCTGAGGAAGTTGCAAAAATGCAAAAATCTGAAGTCTTGCCATAGAACATTCAGAGATTGATGTCAGTTGTGCATAAGTTCTCTGAAGATGGAAGAAAGTTTTCACTTATAAGGGTAGATGGGAGACTGCTCAACGCAGATTTGGACTATAATGTCAAATTTCCACTTTTGTTACCAAAAGGAAACAGTTTTGTTACACTGTATTTGCGAAATTTTCACATTAAGAGTGAGAGCTACTCGACCATTTTTGATAGTCGGCGTAGAATTTTGTGGTCCTATAAACATTTCATTAAGAATATGTAATAGGCCACCATTAAAAATGTATATAGCGGTTTTTGTGTGTTTCACTTCTAAGGCACTACATTTAGAATTAGTGTCAGATTTATCTACTGATTCATTTCTTCTTTGTTTTAAAAGGTTTGCTGCCAGGAGAGGTCTTCCACACACCGTGGTTTGCGACAACGCTACAAATTTCGTCGGAGCCAGCCGTGTAATGAGGGAGCTGAAAGACACCTTCAACAAGAGTCGACAGGCCGTCGAGCCCTACGCAGCGTCGTCCGGGGTGAAGTTCAGCTTCATAACACCTCGGCATCGCACTTCGGAGGATTATGGGAAGCCGCGGTCAAGCAGGCGAAGTACCTATTTCTGCGAGCAGTAGGCATCGCGTCACTCACCCAACAAGAAATGACAACAATGCTCGCAGAAGAAGAGGCGGTGCTCAACAGTCGCCCAATCCCACCGCTGTCACCAGAACGACGGAGAAGCTCTCACGCCGCATCTACACTTCGGAGAGGGCCTGCATTCGCTGCTGCAAGAATACGCAGAAGGAGAGAGAGACAAAGGGGCGAAGTTATACAGGCGATGGCGTCTGCTTTGTGGTCTCAAGCAGACATTTTGGCAGGCCTGGTCTCGAGACCATATCCTGGGGCAAAGCGAAATGGCAAATGGAAATGCCCAACCTCAGAGTCGGTCAAGTGGTTATAATCCACGAGGACAATCAACAGTGGCTAACCTGAAGAGTCGTCAAAGTAATAGAGGGCGAAGACAGCAAGGTCAGGGTGACGGAGGTCCAAACAAAAAACGGAATCTATAAGCGTCCTGTGCAGAAATTGGCTCCACTGCCTAATATTTGAAGATCCAATCCTTCAACGGGGCCGGAATGTTGCGCCATATAATAATAACGATAATAATAAATAATATACCTAATGAATCTATAGTACTTACCTTAATAATACTTATTTCTATAATACTTACCTTAATTGTACTTACCATGAATTAATTCTTACGCCCAATATTGATGATAGCATTGAACCTTAGAGAATAATAATATTGAAGTGTATAAATGTAACGGGTTTACTGAAAATGTAAATAAAAACAGTTCTTTTGTTTTGTTTTTTAAAATAAAGAAAATATATAACTTGCTTGCAAATTAAACAGCGTCAAAATCGGTCGTGTTTTATTTAATTCGGGTGTCCCAAGAAAGTGAAGTTTTCAAATTATAAAATAGTTAATTTGAAATGAAATAAAAAAAAGTTATATTTTGTTTAATTTTCAAATCCTTAAAAAATATTAAGGATAAACAATAACTGTATATTACCGTTAATAGTGCTAGTTTTGTGTTAGTTTTTAGAATAATCGTACGATCAGTTTTTGGGAAAATTGCTAAAACGTCAAAAACAGTTGCTGGCCCCAAGAAACAGTGCGATAGCTTAAACCTCCACTTTGGCTATTTATTACCGTTAGGGCGATTACTGATAATATTTGTGGAAGTTTATATAAAAATGTTACGAACAGTTTAGAGAAAATCGCTAAAACGTCAAGAACAGTAACTGATTTTAAAAACCCTGCAATAGCGTAAACCTCCTCTATGACTATATATTACCGTTAGATGCATTATTAAGAATGTTTGTGAAAGTTTTTATACAGTTTAGAGAAAATCGCTAAAACGTCAAGAACAGTAACAGATTTTAAAAACCCTGCAATAGCGTAAACCTCCTCTATGCCTATATATTACCGTTAGATGCATTATTAAGAATGTTTGTGCAAGTTTTTATACATATAGTATGAAATAAATAGCTCTTATCTCAACTGTGACTTTATAATAACATCAGGGGCGTTAATAAGAATGTTTGTGCAAGTTTTTAAAAAATCGTGCGAACAGTTTTTGAGAAAATGGTCAAAAAAAAGTTGCTGATTTTTAAAAACCGTGCAGTACCTGTAACTTCCTCTTTGGCTTCATATTATCGCTAGGGGCATTACTAAGAATATTTGTGTAGGTTTTTATAAAAATCGTACTGACAACTTTTCAGAAAATCGCTAAAACGTCAAAAACAGTTGCTGATTTTTAGAAACCGTTCAATAGCTTTAATCTCCGCTTTGACTTTTTACTATCGTTAGGGGCATTACTAAGAATAATAAGAATAATTCCGAGGTTTTTATAAAAATCGTACTAAAACTTTCTACGAAAAACAGCAAAACCTCAAAACGTCAAAAAATGTTGCAGGCCCATAGAAACCGTGCGATAGCTTTAACCTTAATATTTACTTTACAATATCGTTAGGAGCATTACTACGAATATTCCAGCAAGTGCTTACACTAATCGTAACAACAGTTTTGAGAAAAGTGCAAAATGTCGAAAATCGTCGCTGGGTCATAAAAACCATGCAACAGCTTTACCCTCCACCTCGACGTTACATTATCGTTAAGGGCATCACTCAGAATATTTGTGTTAGTTTTCAGAAACATCGTACTACCAGCTGTTTCGAAAAAAGACAAAGCTTGCGTCAAAAAGCTTTGCTGTTTTTTTAAACCGTGCAATAGCTTTAACCTCAATTTTGACTTTACAATATCGTTAGGGGCATTAGTAAGAATATTTCAGAAAGTTTTTACACTAATCGTAACAACAGATTTTGAGAGAAGTGCAGAACATCAAAAGGCGTTGCTGGCCCATAAACACCGTGCAATAGCTTTAACTTACACTTTGACTTTATATTGTCGTTAGGGACATTACTAAGAATATTTTTGCAAGTTTTTTTAAAAATCGTACGACAAGTTTTTGAATAAACCGTTAAAACGTCAGAAGCAGTTGCTGATTTTTAAAAACCGTGCAATAATTTTAATCTCCGTTTTGACTTTATATTATCGTTACGGGCATTACTAAAAATATTTGTGCTATTTCTTAGAAACATCGTACTAACAGTTTTTGCGAAACACGTCAAAGCGGCAAAGCGTCAAAAACCGTTGCTGGCCCCTAAAAACCGTGCATTCGCTTTAACATCCACTTTGACCTTACGTTATCGTTAGGGGCATTACTAAGAATATTTTTGCTAGTTCTTAGAAAAATCATACGAAAGGTTTTTGAGATAAACGGCAAAAGGTAAAAAAAGATTTTTGGCCCATAAAATCCGTACAATAGCGTTGAACTCAATTTTGACCTTATATTATCAGTAAGGGAGTTACTAAGAATATTTGTGCAAGATTTAATAAAAATCATACGAACAGTTTTTGACTAAATCGCTAAAGCGTCAAAAACACTTGCTAATTTTTTAAAACCGTGCAATAGCTTTAACCTACACTATGACTATATATTACCTTTAAGGGTGCTAGTTTTGTGTTAGTTTTTAGAATAATCGTACGATCAGTTTTTGAGAAAATTCCTAAAACGTCGAAAACAGTTGCTGGCCCCAAGAAACCGTGCGATAGCTTAAACCTCCACTTTGGCTATTTATTACCGTTAGGGCGATAACTAATGATATTTGTGAAAATTGATATAAAAATGTTACGAAGAGCTTTAAAAAAAAACGGCAAGGGGTTAATACCGTTGCTAGCCTCTAAAAACCGTGCAGTAGCTCTTATTTCCATTTTGACTTTATGTGATCGTTACGGGAGTTGTTAAGAATATATCAGAAATTTCTATACAAATCATACGCACAGGTTTTGAAAAAAACGGCAAAACTTCAAAAATCGTTGCTGGCCCATACAACGGTAACGTTTGAGAAAAAAGACAAAACGTCAAAAAAGTTTGCTGGCCTATAAAAACCGTACAACGCAAAACGTCAAAAATTGTTGCAGGCCCATAGAAACCGTGCAATAGCTTTTGCCTCCACTTTGACCTTATATTATAAGTAGGGGCGTTTTTTGTTTACTGTTTTTTTAAAACCGTACAATAGCTTTAACTTCTACTCTGACTATATATTACCGTTAAGGGAATTACTGAGAATATATGTGCTAGTTTTTAGAATAATCGTACGAACAGTTTTGAGAAAAAAGGCAAAACGTCCAAAACGTTTGCTGGGCTATAAAAGCCGTCGAATGACCTTGACCTCCACTGTGACTCCATATTATTGTTAGGGGCGTTACCAAGAATATTTGTGTAAGTTTTTATAAAAATCTTACGAACAGTTTAGGGAAAATCGCTAAAACGTCAAAAACAGTAGCTGATTTTTTAAAACCCTGCAATAGCCTAAACCTCCACTATGACTATATATTACCGTTAGATGCATTATTAAGAATGTTTGTGCAAGCTAATCTCAACTGTGACTTTATAATATTATCAGTGGCATTAATAATAATGTTAGTGCAAGTTTTTAAAAAATCGTGCGAACAGTTTTTGAGAAAATCGCTAAAATGTAAAAAAAACGTTGCTGATTTTTAAAAACCGTGCAATACCTGTAACCTCCTCTTTGGCTTCACATTATCGCTAGGGGCATTACTAAGAATATTTGTGGAGGTTTTTATAAAAATCGTACAGACAACTTTTGAGAAAATCGGTAAAACGTCAAAAAGACTGGCTGGCCACAAAAAACCGTGCATTAGCTTGAACCTCCACTTTGACTTTATATTATGTTTGGGGCATTGCTAAGAATATTTCAGCAAGTTTTTATGCAAATCGTAAGAACAGGTTTTGCGAAAAACGGCAAAATGTCAAAAATTTATGCTGGCCCATAACAACCGTGCAATACATTTAACCTAAACTTTTACTCAATATCATCGTTAGGGGCATAACTTAGAATATTTTTGCAATTGTTTATAAAAATCGTACAAACAATTTTTGCGAACATCGCTAAAACGTCAAAAACAGTTGCTGATTTTTAGAAACCGTGCAATAGCTTTAATCTCCGCTTTGACTTTTTACTATCGTTAGGAATAATTCCGAGGTTTTTATAAAAATCGTACTAAAACTTTCTGCGAAAAACAGCAAAACGGCATAACGTCAATTGTTGCAGGTCCATAGAAACCGTGCAATAACTTTAACCTCAATATTGATTTTACAATATCGTTAGGAGCATTACTACTAATATTCCAGCTAGTGTTTACACTAATCGTAACAACAGTATTTGAGAAAAGTCCAAAATGTCGAAAATCGTTGCTGGGTCATAAAAACCGTGCAATAGCTTTAACCTCCACTCTGACGTTACATTATCGTTAAGAGGATCACCCAGAATGTTTGTGTTAGTTTTTAGAAACGTCGTACTACCAGCTGTTTCGAAAAACGACAAAGCGTTGCCTCAAAAAGTGTTGCTGTTTTTTCAAACTCTGCAATAGTTTTAACCTCAATTTTGACTTTACAATATCGTTACGGGCATTACTAAGAATATTTTTGCAAGTTTTTTTTAAAAATCGTACGACAAGTTTTTGAGTAAACCGTTAAAACATCAGAAGCAGTTGCTGATTTTTAAAAACCGTGCAATAGCGTAAACCTCCACTATGACTATATATTACCGTTAGATGCATTACTAAGAATGTTTGTGCAAGTTTTTATACATATAGTACGGGCATAAATAGCTGTAATCTTAGCTATGACTTTATATTATCGTTAGGGCCATTACTAAGGATATTTGTGCAGATTTTATAAAAATCGTAGTTGGCCCGTAAAAACCGCGCATTCGCTTTACCACCCACTGTGAATTTTTGTAATCGTTGGTGGCATTACTAAAAATATTTTAGCAAGTTATTATACAAATCGTACCAACAGTTTTTGAGAAATTCTCTAAAACGTCAAAAAGTGTTACTGATTTTTAAAACCGTGCAATAGTTTTAACCTCCGTTTTGACTTTATGTTATCGTTACGGGCATTACTAAGAATATTTGTGCTATTTCTTAGAAAAATCGTACGAACCGTTTTTGCGAAAAACATCAAAGCGGTAAAACGTCAAAAATGCCTGCTGGCCCGTAAATACCTTGCATTTGCTTTAAAATACACTTTGACTTTACGTTATCGTTGGGGGCATTACTAAAAATATTGTAGCAAGTTTTTATACAAATCGTACCAATTGTTTTTGCGAAAAAATGGCAATGCGAAGAACGGCAAAACGTCAAAAATTGTTGCAGGCCCATAGAAACCGTGATATAGTTTTAAACTCCACTTTGACTATTTTTTTCCGGTATGGCCATTACTACGAATATTTGTGCAAGTTTTTATAAAAATCGTACCAACAATTTTTGAGAAAAACGCTAAAACGTCAAAAATTTTTGCTGACGCCAAAAAACCGTGCTTTCGCTTTAGATTCCACTTTGACTTTATATTATCGTTAGGGGCTTCACTATGAATATCTGTGCAACTTTTTAGAAAAATCGTACGAAGAGTTTTTGCGAAAAACCCCAAAGCGGCAAAACGTCAAAAATGGTTGCTGGCCCATAAAAACCGCGCATTCGCTTTACATTCTATATAAATGTTACATAAATGTTAGCTTCTACAGCAGCTAAACACTCCTTCTCCGTTACGCTCTAGTTTCTCTGTGCAGAGTTTAAATTCTTGCTCATGTAAGCTATTGGTCGTTCTTGTCCTTGTTCATCCTGTTGTGTCCGTTATGGCCATTACTACGAATATTTGTGCAAGTTTTTATAAAAGTCGTACCAACAGTTTTTGAGAAAAACGCTAAAACGTCAAAAATTTTTGCTGACGCCAAAAAACCGTGCTTTCGCTTTAGATTCCACTTTGACTTTATATTATCGTTAGGGGCTTCACTATGAATATCTGTGCAACTTTTTAGAAAAATCGTACGAAGAGTTTTTGCGAAAAACCCCAAAGCGGCAAAACGTCAAAAATGGTTGCTGGCCCATAAAAACCGCGCATTCGCTTTACATTCTATATAAATGTTACATAAATGTTAGCTTCTACAGCAGCTAAACACTCCTTCTCCGTTACGCTCTAGTTTCTCTGTGCAGAGTTTAAATTCTCGCTCATGTAAGCTATTGGTCGTTCTTGTCCTTGTTCATCCTGTTGTGTCAATACGGCTCCTATTCCAAAGTCACAGGCGTCACAATGAAGAAAAAATTTCTTACTGACATCGGGGTTAGATAACACTGGGGCTGATGTGGGCATTGTTTTTGTCTTTTCAAACGCAGTTTGCGCTTCCGCAGTCCATTTAAACACTTTCTTGCAAGACAATAACACGGTAATGGGAACTACGACGGAGGAAAAATTCTCAATAAACCTCCGATACCATCCAGCCAATCCAAGAAAGCCTCGAACTTGTCGTAAAGTTTTAGGTACAGGCCAATTTTTAATAGCTTTAGTTTTCTCTGGATCGGTGGTGATACCTCCATTTCCGATGACATAACCTAAATAGTTTACTTCCGTTACGCAAATTTTAGATTTAGTTATGTTCAAAGTCAGGTTGGCTTTTCGAAATTGTGAAGCTATACGGACTAAAATCTCAAGATGAGTTTCCAAATCTTCAGACACAATAATCAAATCATTGAAATATCCAAAAACATTGTGCTTTAGATCTGGTGGAATGATCTCGTCCATAAGCCTACACATGGTCTGCGGAGCATTGCACAGTCCGAATGGCATGACTATAAACTGGTACAGAGGCCTACCAGGTACTGTGAATGGCGTAAGACTTTTGGAGTTTTCATCCAAAGCGATCTGCCAATAGGCATCTTTCAAATCAAGCTTTGTTATTATATTAGCTCTCGGTAGCCTAGCAAAAATTCCTTCAATATTTGGAATGGATACACGTCTTTCTTGGTCACTGCATTTAACTTTCTTGCATCTAGGAACAGACGAACTTTATTAAACTTTACGACTAAACGCATAGGCGAACCCCACGGTGACTTTGAAGGTTCTATAACTCCCAGTTTCAACATTCGGTCCAATTCACCGTACATCAACTTTTCTACCGCGGGAGAAACCGGGTAAAAACGTGATTTTATTGGAGTAGCACTACCAACATCAATCGTATGTTTTATAAGATTTGTCCTTCCTAGTCCTTGTTTTTCGAAATTTGGAAACAAGTCTATGACAGCATTAAGTTGCATCCGCTGGCTATGTGTAATAGGATAAAATTTTTCTTCCGAAACTCCTAAACAATTAAGTGAATTTAATGGTACTTGAATCTTATCTTTAAGTACAGAAAGATCTGACAAAGATGATACTAGGTCAACAGAACCAACTAAGACCAGACAAAGGTCAAAGGACCTCACAAAATCGATTCCTAAAATCAATCTTTGAGTTATTGATGGTACTATAAATATTTTTATTCTCTTTGGCTGTTCTTTAAAAAGCATATCTGCATCAAGCCATCCATAAACTAATTGTGACTGACCATCTGAAGTTTTTACGTAATGTTTACACTTAGTAAAACTTTGAAATTTCCAAAAATCTACCGATGCTAACTCGGAGCCTATACAACTTATATTTGCTTCTGTATCTATCAATCCGTATTCATCGAAATTTAAAAATTTAACTTTTGCATAATAGCGTAAATCTTTTGAATTAGGAATTATAGAGGAAACGAAAAGTTTTTTAAAAACTCTACGTCTTCTGTAATACTGTCGTAATCGAATAGTGGAACGTTTTGGTTTAAAGTTGACACTATTGACCGAAAAAGTATTGAAAATTTGATGACGTTTTCGCAAATATGTTTCATATCTTTTATGATAGGGCATTCTTGGCATAATGATTTTTGAAACGTCCTCTTCTTCTAGTTTGTTATCAGATACATCATGTTTAAGCAGGGTAATATTATTGTTTTGATCTGGTTTAATAATATTTGTCTCATCCGGGTGTAAAGTAATATCAGGGTAAGATTTATCAGATTTCAAGACTTGGTCTACGTGTTCTCTGGTCGCAAATTTCTAGCTAAAATCTCTATCAACTCAGCGTCAGGTACTGGAGAAGGAAGATGGTCCATTGTTGACAAAATTGAATCAAAAAACGAGTCAAATGACTCTCCTGGCTTTTGTTTTCTATTCCTTATTTCCTCTCTTATGTCGAACGAACTTCTATATTGTTTGTACTGATTTCTTAAAGCGTTGCAAAATGTAGAGACCTGCTTGTGGTACCTCCAGTACCAATCTCGAGCTTTTCCTATTAGAAGGATATCCAAATTTCTGCAAATTAATGAAAAATCTCCATTTAATGTGTCCTTCGTCAGCGATTTAATCCTGTACAAAAATTCTTCTACATGCAATCCATTTGTTGAACCGTCAAACTTCAAGTTCCAATTTTGAATAACCGATGTAATTTTATCAGAATGCAATGTACTAGTGTTTGAATACAAATTAGCAATGGGAGATAACAAATAAGATTGATAGACTGAACATTAGATCCTTGAGTTTGAAAACCATTGGAATTATTTCTCAAAGTATTTGGTTGATCTTGATTATTACTAGATGAAAGTACTAAATTAAAATTTTATAACATTCGTGTAAGATTTGTCTCGATCATACGGTTTATCTGCTCATAATCCACACCAGAAACAGTATTGTTGTCATCGTTGTTGTTAGATGTTGGATTAGGTAATGTGTTTGAAACATTTTCATTGGTTGCATTTAAATTAGACTGTATATTATCCTGTGGCACATTAAAACCAATATTATCTATTGCCGAATGAAAATCCTGTGAAGCATTACGATTACTACTACGAGTGTTGTAGTGTTTTGACAACGCACCTCTTGCTTTAGTTTTAGCTGCTGTTCTACTTGGAGGGCCTACTGCTAATCACTAATTTACGTAATTCATTAAGTTGACATGAACGGTTACACACTGGACATTCAGAACTCGTCATTAAATACGACTCTATATAAGTTCGGTGAAACGCATGTGAACAATCATTAATAATTAAACAATCAACTATCATCGTTTCCATACAGATGTGACAAACCGAAGGTTCAATGTGGACAGTAGCACTTGGTATATGCGGAGGACACTCCATACGAGTAGGAATTCTTTCTATCGTCATATTTACTGACTATATAAAAAAATATATATACGAAAGAAATAAATTAATCACGTCCTATAAGACTCCTTATCAAAACCTAGAATTAAAACCTAAGGGAGCAAAGAGAAAACTTCAACAATTATTCACTTACAGTATTACTAACTAAATAAAAAGCGAAAGACTATTGATAATAAAAACAAGGTGAAAAAGTTTTAACTAGATATAAACGTATATGCCTAAAGAAGAAAAACAAAATTACAAAATGTGTAAAACTTGAGCCAAAAATGAAAATTTAAACCAATCCTACAAAGATTTTCATTCAAATTTTTTTACAAATTGTGAACAATTTTAAAAATAGTTTCCAAAAGTAAGAGGATTTCACGCAATTTATAACCAAGCTCTATGGTTAAAAAAAAAAAATATTTAATACTAAAATTAAGTATCACATATACACATGAACTCAGGATGTTTTCTCTCGTAGAACTTAGAAAAGATACTAAAACAGAAAAAAAACGAAATAGAATATTTGCCTAACTAGAGTAAACAAATCTGGCTATGGGCTAGCGTATTAGAGGAAAATCTCTCACTAAATTTCCAACCAACAGCCTTATAAAATAACTCATAGATTTCTCTAATGTACATCGGTCATCTACTCGCAATTAGCAACATAAATGAAATTCCTTTATGCATATTAGTGGCTGAGATTCACGTCGTCAACTTAGGGATAATAATTCTTTAATATACCACAATAGTAAGCTATAAATATTTTAGGATTGACTCAAATTGCCTAAAAAAAAAAATCTATAAGTATTAAGCCGTCAGCGTATCCATAATGAATAACATAAATAGCTGAAGGTTTCCAGCAAAACCCTATAAAGTATTTGCAAAATCTTCTCACCAACTCTAAAATTTTATAATACTATTAAAATTGAACTTTAAGACTATTGTAAAAGAAAAAGTAGAGCCGAAAAACATTTAAGGTTTCTTCACGCAGTGGTTACTAAACTTTCATTGTCTCGAGCCTCTCGCTCCCGTGACTTCAATTTAATTTCCATTAAATAAACCTTATTTATTTCGGGCCAACGTTGGTTGAATTAACCAAACGTTTCAGCTCATTCGTGCCCCACGTTGGGCGCCATTTATATTTTGTAATGTACACATAGGAAAAAGTCATAAGTTAAATAGTAAAACTACTATTTAACTCGTACTCATGTTCATCCATTTATCAATAAAATTAATGAAGGTTAGTGGAACTACGTAGGAGGAGGACTGTGGGAGCCATTGAGTTGCTAGCAACAGTTGTGGTGAGGTGGTTCGGTCCTTTCCTAACGCAATTCAAGCTTAATATAAAAATTTTTATTATAGACTCCCTTTTTAGTACAGGCGGTATCAGATGGAAGGGCCGGAATGACTAGACTACATACTCAATTATGCCCCAATCTAGTGAGTTGAAAATAAATAAAATGAGGAATGGTTAGTGAAAATTATGTATTACTAATTTCATCACCTCTGCTGTTGTTGAGGAATGTTGCCTCGTAACACACGCCTACCTACGTTTCCTAGGTAAAATAGCATATTCGGAAACCACAAAATTAAAGGCTAGTCAAGTATCTATTCTACATGATCCATTATAGAAAACACCCACATAACTTCAAATTTATCTTTTCATATTAATCTTATTTATTTAGCACCTTTTAAATTTCTATTTAGCATTCTAATTATAAATTAAATTTTGATTCAAAAGAAACTTAACCCTCTTGTTATATTTAAATCTTCAAATCAATAATAATTGTAATAAAACATTCATAATACGAATCAATAAATTATTTAATATATAACTCTTATAAAATATGGAATCAAAAATAATTGTTGACCCACAACCGGTTAATTATCATTTTTATAAGTATTTAAACGAAAAAGATAAAAGAAACCAAAATCAAAACAAACTAAAAGAGAACTAAGAGCATGAAGTTAAGAGAATACACATTTTGCATTTATCTTTAATCTATTACAGAAATTAATAATCTTCATTGAAATTTACTATTGCTTGCTCTTAATGATCATTGCTCTCTATAATCTATCACTCTTTATTGATTGTTGTTTCTTTTTAAGCGTTTAATGCAAGAGAATGGTAAAAAAAATAATAATAATAAACACATTATGTGACTTACCAAATCAATTCGATCTGATGATGAAGGCCTCCAACATAATTTCGATGATCTGGTGTACTGGGTTATGTTGTAGAGATTTCTTGCATTAAGTTTATGATCATTTACCTTAGTGTTAGTATATAATAATTAGGTTCTGATATACTTAGTTTTTAGGTTAGATATTTCCTGAGCTAATGATCATTATTAAATAATGTAAGTGTATTAGTTAGGTTTAAGGTTATAGATAATTTTTACATTAATACATCAGGAAAAATTATTCTGATTTAAATGATTTAGAAAAAGAACGAATAAATCAATAAAGCAAATTCCGTTTAATTCAGATTTCGTTCTAGCATACTGTAGCGAAATTTTAAATTAAATTTAGTTTAATAGAATATGTGCAATATTAGTCTTTATATTAAGTATTGTGATGTTACTTTAGGAACTTTCGTTAACATTAATAAACTATTGTGTTTCACTTTTGATCTTAAGAATTACAGCATATTAATTTTTGAATGGTTAGAAATTAAGGGTATGTTTTTATGAAAAGAGTGAGTTTAATAGCATATTTTTATAAGACATAATTTTGGAACAGATTATTTTGCTGATTGAAAGTTAACCCATTAGATCCGTATAGCTGTTGAATTTAGTTTAACAGTGTTGTTCCAGCTTTTAATTAGGATATAGTTGAAGAGTTTACGGTGACTTCAGGTGGTTTTAATAGGGAACTGTTGGTCCCCAAGTCCCGTTAATTATAACGGTGATCAGGTCACCAAAAGTTAGATTGAGGATTTAGTCAAACTAGGGTGTGATATTTTAACAAATACTCATAAGTCTTATTGCATGGCATTGATCTTGCTTATATGTTAAATTTTTCAGACCAGGTCCACTCCAGGAGTGCACAAAAGCCCCGACACCGTTGGCTATTACAAGTTAAGTACTTATTATATTTCACACTTATCAAATTAAATTTTGCTGTTTTACCTGAGCAGTCGGTAGAAAATTTAAGATGTTCCTTAGAGAAAATATGACTTATAGGTATTTTGGGCAACTTTCGCGTCCTTCACACTATATTCAGATGCCAATTTATTTAAATATTTTTTTTTATATATTATAAGTTTTAATTAAACTTCAACTTTTTCTCTTCTTTAATTAAATTTTAAAGCGTCTAAATTAAAGTTGATGTGAACACTTTGCACTTTTTACCAAAATTGAACTGCGAAATTGACTTTCATTGCTAATAAACTACATATGGTTCTAGGATTTTCTGAAGTATATAAGACAAAAACCGCTAATTCGAATCTTACTGTAATGTTCTATATTGGAAATAGGCTAGAAAAATAATTGATGGACTTTAAGGGAAAATTAACGATTTGTCTGCTATATGATTCTATTATTATAGAACATATGTATTTAAAGGTATAAAAAACTTTATATCTTTAAAACAAATTAATCGTATTATCCTTACGCAATCCTTAAACAAATCAATTTTTCTGTTAACAAGTCCTATTTTCATTGTTCTTTTCCCCTTAACCATTGAACTTATCAATTGCCCATTCGTTCATATTTAGTACCAAAAAAGTACTAAATAAGTACCATGTACGTTCCAAGTACCAAATACACCTCTACCTATGTTCGAAAAGTCTCCACATTATATGGGTAGCAAAACAAAACAAAAAGTGTAATTAAAAAGAAGAAGAAAACGAGCATGTTAAAAATAGTCAACGTTTTATAAAAAAAAATTTAAATACAATATTTGACATTGTATTTGCATTTCTTTACAAAAATGTAATAAAAATCTATGGTTTTCTTCTCTTAAATTGGAGATTTTTCTCTCACATGGGTAAGTAAGTGCTATACACTAAATATTAAGGTACTCCTGATTTTTAAATTTTTCTTACAGATTGACTATATTGTATGCAATTTCAAGCTACTTGATGACAGCAATAAAATTCTCTAAATGATGACTAATTCCATTAAGCAGCAAGCAATTTATTAACATAAAAAATTTAATATAATGTAACTGGTTCTTACACATATTATTGCACTATTAAAAATTACTGACACTATTCAATAAATGATTTAAACAATTAAAATAAAATTGGTGCAATTGTCATATGTTCGATTAGAAAAAAAAAATATGACGAGGAATTGAAAGTGTATACCGAAATACTGACTGTAAAAAAACCTTGTGTCTGAAACATTACATTACACACGTCAAAAATTGTAGCTGACTCATAAAAACCGTGCAATAGCTTTGACCTCCACTTTGACCTTATCAGTAGGGGCGTTACTAAGAATATTTGTGCAAGTTTTAGTAAAAATCATACGAACAGTTTTTGATTAATATAGTACGGTCATAAATAGCTCTAATCTCAACTATGACTTTATATTATCGTTAGGGCCATTACTCTAATCTCAACTATGCTCTAATCTCAATTATGACTTTATATTATCGTTAGGGCCATTACTAAGGGTATTTGTGCAGTTTTTAGAAAAATCGTATTAAAAGTTTTGAGAAAAACTGCAAAACGTCAAACACGGTAGCTGAACCGTAAAAACCGTGCATTCGCTTCACCATCCACTTTGACTTCACATTATCGCTAGGGGCATTACTAAGAATATTTCAGCAAGTTTTTATACAAATCGTACCAACAGTTTTTGCGAAAAAATGCCAGAACGGCAAAACGTCAAAAATTGTTGCAGGCCGATAGAAAACCCTGCAATAGCCTTAGCCTCCACTTTGACTTTATATTATCAGTAGAGGCGTTACTGTACTAAGAATAGTTGTGCAAATTTTTATACAAATCATACGCACAGGTTTTGAGAAAAACGGTAAAACTTCAAAAATCGTTGTTGGCCCATAAAAACCGTACAATAGCTTTTACCTCAATTTTGACCTTCTATTATCGTTAGGGGCATTACTAAGAATATTTGTGCTATTTTTTAGAAAAATCGTACGAACCGTTTTTGCGAAAAACATCAAAGCGGTAAAACGTCAAAAATGCCTGCTGGCCCGTAAATACCGTGCATTTGCTTTAAAATACACTTTGACTTTACGTTATCGTTGGGGGCATTACTAAAAATATTGTAGCAAGTTTTTATACAAATCGTACCAATTTTTTTTGCGAAAAAATGGCAATGCGAAGAACGGCAAAACGTCAAAAATTGTTGCAAGCCCATAGAAACCGTGATATAGTTTTAAACCCCACTTTGACTATTTTTTTCCGGTATGGCCATTACTACGAATATTTGTGCAAGTTTTTATAAAAATCGTACCAACAGTTTTTGAGAAAAACGCTAAAACGTCAAAAATTGTTGCTGACGCCAAAAAACCGTGCTTTCGCTTTAGATTCCACTTTGACTTTATATTATCGTTAGGGGCTTCACTATGAATATCTGTGCAACTTTTTAGAAAAATCGTACGAAGAGTTTTTGCGAAAAACCCCAAAGCGGCAAAACGTCAAAAATGGTTGCTGGCCCATAAAAACCGCGCATTCGCTTTACATTCTATATAAATGTTACATAAATGTTAGCTTCTACAGCAGCTAAACACTCCTTCTCCGTTACGCTCTAGTTTCTCTGTGCAGAGTTTAAATTCTCGCTCATGTAAGCTATTGGTCGTTCTTGTCCTTGTTCATCCTGTTGTGTCAATACGGCTCCTATTCCAAAGTCACAGGCGTCACAATGAAGAAAAAATTTCTTACTGACATCGGGGTTAGATAACACTGGGGCTGATGTGGGCATTGTTTTTGTCTTTTCAAACGCAATTTGCGCTTCCGCAGTCCATTTAAACACTTTCTTGCAAGACAATAACTCGGTAATGGGAACTACGACGGAGGAAAAATTCTCAATAAACCTCCGATACCATCCAGCCAATCCAAGAAAGCCTCGAACTTGTCGTAAAGTTTTAGGTACAGGCCAATTTTTAATAGCTTTAATTTTCTCTGGATCGGTGGTGATACCTCCATTTCCGATGACATAACCTAAATAGTTTACTTCCGTTACGCAAATTTTAGATTTAGTTATGTTCAAAGTCAGGTTGGCTTTTCGAAATTGTGAAGCTATACGGACTAAAATCTCAAGATGAGTTTCCAAATCTTCAGACACAATAATCAAATCATTGAAATATCCAAAAACATTGTGCTTTAGATCTGGTGGAATGATCTCGTCCATAAGCCTACACATGGTCTGCGGAGCATTGCACAGTCCGAATGGCATGACTATAAACTGGTACAGAGGCCTACCAGGTACTGTGAATGGCGTAAGACTTTTGGAGTTTTCATCCAAAGCGATCTGCCAATAGGCATCTTTCAAATCAAGCTTTGTTATTATATTAGCTCTCGGTAGCCTAGCAAAAATTCCTTCAATATTTGGAATGGATACACGTCTTTCTTGGTCACTGCATTTAACTTTCTTGCATCTAGGAACAGACGAACTTTATTAAACTTTACGACTAAACGCATAGGCGAAACCCACGGTGACTTTGAAGGTTCTATAACTCCCAGTTTCAGCATTCGGTCCAATTCACCGTACATCAACTTTTCTACCGCGGGAGAAACCGGGTAAAAACGTGATTTTATTGGAGTAGCACTACCAACATCAATCGTATGTTTTATAAGATTTGTCCTTCCTAGTCCTTGTTTTTCGAAATTCGGAAACAAGTCTATGACAGCATTAAGTTGCATCCGCTGGCTATGTGTAATAGGGTAAAATTTTTCTTCCGAAACTCCTAAACAATTAAGTGAATTTAATGGTACTTGAATCTTATCTTTAAGTACAGATCTGACAAAGATGATACTAGGTCAACAGAACCAACTAAGACCAGAAAAAGGTCAAAGGACCTCACAAAATCGATTCCTAAAATCAATCTTTGAGTTATTGATGGTACTATAAATATTTTTATTCTCTTTGGCTGTTCTTTAAAAAGCATATCTGCATCAAGCCATCCATAAACTAATTGTGACTGACCATCTGAAGTTTTTACGTAATGTTTACACTTAGTAAAACTTTGAAATTTCCAAAAATCTACCGATGCTAACTCGGAGCCTATACAACTTATATTTGCTTCTGTATCTATCAATCCGTATTCATCGAAATTTAAAAATTTAACTTTTGCATAATAGCGTAAATCTTTTGAATTAGGAATTATAGAGGAAACGAAAAGTTTTTTAAAAACTCTACGTCTTCTGTAATACTGTCGTAATCGAATAGTGGAACGTTTTGGTTTAAAGTTGACACTATTGACCGAAAAAGTATTGAAAATTTGATGACGTTTTCGCAAATATGTTTCCCATCTTTTATGATAGGGCATTCTTGGCATAATGATTTTTGAAACGTCCTCTTCTTCCAGTTTGTTATCAGATACATCATGTTTAAGCAGGGTAATATTATTGTTTTGATCTGGTTTAATAATATTTGTCTCATCCGGGTGTAAAGTAATATCAGGGTAAGATTTATCAGATTTCAAGACTTGGTCTACGTGTTCTCCTTCTGCATTGCGATCGCTTGGTAGTTTTTTGACTGCTGTTGTTTCTTGCCAGCACATTTCATACAATTCGGCTTATACACATTTTTAGAGCCGCAATCATAGCAAAATATGGTCCTTTGGTGAAGACAATTTTCCCAATGGTGTCCGATCTCGTCACAATTCCAACATTTCGATTTGATTTCGGTAACATTAATAGCATCAGCAGAACAAACAGCATCATCACGTTTATCAACAATCATATGCTCTGTTGCATCAATTTCAGAGATGTATTTTCTACCAAAGACAGGATTCTGATTGCATGTAATAAAATTTTTACGAACAATCTCTTCACTGAGAAAATTTTCGCGCATTTTCACTAGTTTTCGAAGATGAAAGATAGAATGTATTGGAACATATAGCAAGTCCTGTCGAATCTCTGGTCGCAAATTTCTAGCTAAAATCTCTATCAACTCAGCGTCAGGTACTGGAGAAGGAAGATGGTCCATTGTTGACAAAATTGAATCAAAAAACGAGTCAAATGACTCTCCTGGCTTATGTTTTCTATTCCTTATTTCCTCTCTTATGTCGAACGAACTTCTATATTGTTTGTACTGATTTCTTAAAGCGTTGCAAAATGTAGAGACCTGCTTGTGGTACCTCCAGTACCAATCTCGAGCTTTTCCTATTAGAAGGATATCCAAATTTCTGCAAATTAATGAAAAATCTCCATTTAATGTGTCCTTCGTCAGCGATTTAATCCTGTACAAAAATTCTTCTACATGCAATCCATTTGTTGAACCGTCAAACTTCAAGTTCCAATTTTGAATAACCGATGTAATTTTATCAGAATGCAATGTACTAGTGTTTGAATACAAATTAGCAATGGGAGATAACAAATAAGATTGATAGACTGAACATTAGATCCTTGAGTTTGAAAACCATTGGAATTATTTCTCAAAGTATTTGGTTGATCTTGATTATTACTAGATGAAGGTACTAAATTAAAATTTTATAACATTCGTGTAAGATTTGTCTCGATCATACGGTTTATCTGCTCATAATCCACACCAGAAACAGTATTGTTGTCATCGTTGTTGTTAGATGTTGGATTAGGTAATGTGTTTAACACATTTTCAGTGGTTGCATTTAAATTAGACTGTATATTATCCTGTGGCACATTAAAACCAATATTATCTATTGCCGAATGAAAATCCTGTGAAGCATTACGATTACTACTACGAGTGTTGTAGTGTTTTGACAACGCACCTCTTGCTTTAGTTTTAGCTGCTGTTCTACTTGGAGGGCCTACTGCTAATCACTAATTTACGTAACTCATTAAGTTGACATGAACGGTTACACACTGGACATTCAGAACTCGTCATTAAATACGACTCTATATAAGTTCGGTGAAACGCATGTGAACAATCATTAATAATTAAACAATCAACTTCCTCTATCATCATTTCCATACAGATGTGACAAACCGAAGGTTCAATGTGGACAGTAGCACTTGGTATATGCGGAGGACACTCCATACGAGTAGGAATTCTTTCTATCGTCATATTTACTGACTATATAAAAAAATATATATACGAAAGAAATAAATTAATCACGTCCTATAAGACTCCTTATCAAAACCTAGAATTAAAACCTAAGGGAGCAAAGAGAAAACTTCAACAATTATTCACTTACAGTATTACTAACTAAATAAAAAGCGAAAGACTATTGATAATAAAAACAAGGTGAAAAAGTTTTAACTAGATATAAACGTATATGCCTAAAGAAGAAAAACAAAATTACAAAATGTGTAAAACTTGAGCCAAAAATGAAAATTTAAACCAATCCTACAAAGATTTTCATTCAAATTTTTTTACAAATTGTGAACAATTTTAAAAAAAATTTCCAAAAGTAAGAGGATTTCACGCAATTTATAACCAAGCTCTATGGTTCAAAAAAAAAAATATTTAATACTAAAATTAAGTATCACATATACACATGAACTCAGGATGTTTTCTCTCGTAGAACTTAGAAAAGATACTAAACCAGAAAAAAAAAACGAAATAGAATATTTGCCTAACTAGAGTAAACAAATCTGGCTATGGGCTAGCGTATTACAGGAAAATCTCTCACTAAATTTCCAACCAACAGCCTTATAAAATAACTCATAGATTTCTCTAATGTACATCGGTCATTTTTATTATAGACTCCCTTTTTAGTACAGGCGGTATCAGATGGAAGGGCCGGAATGACTAGACTACATACTCAATTATGCCCCAATCTAGTGAGTTGAAAATAAATAAAATGAGGAATGGTTAGTGAAAATTATGTATTACTAATTTCATCACCTCTGCTGTTGTTGAGGAATGTTGCCTCGTAACACACGCCTACCTACGTTTCCTAGGCAAAATAGCATATTCGGAAACCACAAAATTAAAGGCTAGTCAAGTATCTATTCTACATGATCCATTATAGAAAACACCCACATAACTTCAAATTTATCTTTTCATATTAATCTTATTTATTTAGCACCTTTTAAATTTCTATTTAGCATTCTAATTATAAATTAAATTTTGATTCAAAAGAAACTTAACCCTCTTGTTATATTTAAATCTTCAAATCAATAATAATTATAATAAAACATTCATAATACGAATCAATAAATTATTTAATATATAACTCTTATAAAATATGGAATCAAAAATAATAGTTGACCCACAACCGGTTAATTATCATTTTTATAAGCATTTAAACGAAAAAGATAAAAGAAACCAAAATCAAAACAAACTAAAAGAGAACTAAGAGCATGAAGTTAAGAGAATACACATTTTGCATTTATCTTTAATCTATTACAGAAATTAATAATCTTCATTGAAATTTACTATTGCTTGCTCTCTATAATCTATCACTCTTTATTGATTGTTGTTTCTTTTTAAGCGTTTAATGCAAGAGAATGGTAAAAAAAATAATAATAAACACATTATGTGACTTACCAAATCAATTCGATCTGATGATGAAGGCCTCCAACATAATTTCGATGATCTGGTGTACTGGGTTATGTTGTAGAGATTTCTTGCATTAAGTTTATGATCATTTACCTTAGTGTTAGTATATAATAATTAGGTTCTGATATACTTAGTTTTTAGGTTAGATATTTCCTGAGCTAATGATCATTATTAAATAATGTAAGTGTATTAGTTAGGTTTAAGGTTATAGATAATTTTTACATTAATACATCAGGAAAAATTATTCTGATTTAAATGATTTAGAAAAAGAACGAATAAATCAATAAAGCAAATTCCGTTTAATTCAGATTTCGTTCTAGCATACTGTAGCGAAATTTTAAATTAAATTTAGTTTAATAGAATATGTGAAATATTAGTTTTTATATTAAGTATTGTGATGTTACTTTAGGAACTTTCGTTAACATTAATAAACTATTGTGTTTCACTTTTGATTTTAAGAATTACAGCATATTAATTTTTGAATGGTTAGAAATTTAGGGTATGTTTTTATGAAAAGAGTTAGTTTAATAGCATATTTTTATAAGACATAATTTTGGAACAGATTATTTTGCTGATTGAAAGTTAACCCATTAGATCCGTATAGCTGTTGAATTTAGTTTAACAGTGTTGTTCCAGCTTTTAATTAGGATATAGTTGAAGAGTTTACGGTGACTTCAGGTGGTTTTAATAGGGAACTATTGGTCCCCAAGTCCCGTTAATTATAACGGTGATCAGGTCACCAAAAGTTAGATTGAGGATTTAGTCAAACTAGGGTGTGATATTTTAACAAATACTCATAAGTCTTATTGCATGGCATTGATCTTGCTTATATGTTAAATTTTTCAGACCAGGTCCACTCCAGGAGTGCACAAAAGCCCCGACACCGGTGGCTATTACAAATTAAGTACTTATTATATTTCACACTTATCAAATTAAATTTTGCTGTTTTACCTGAGCAGTCGGTAGAAAATTTAAGATGTTCCTTAGAGAAAATATGACTTATAAGTATTTTGGGCAACTTTCGCGTCCTTCACACTATATTCAGATGCCAATTTATTTAAATATTTTTTTTTATATATTATAAGTTTTAATTAAACTTCAACTTTTTCTCTTCTTTAATTAAATTTTAAAGCGTCTAAATTAAAGTTGATGTGAACACTTTGAACTTTTTACCAAAATTGAACTGCGAAATTGACTTTCATTGCTAATAAACTACATATGGTTCTAGGATTTTCTGAAGTATATAAGACAAAAACCGCTAATTCGAATCTTACTGTAATGTTCTATATTGGAAATAGGCTAGAAAAATAATTGATGGACTTTAAGGGAAAATTAACGATTTGTCTGCTATATGATTCTATTATTATAGAACATATGTATTTAAAGGTATAAAAAACTTTATATCTTTAAAACAAATTAATCGTATTATCCTTACGCAATCCTTAAACAAATAAATTTTTCTGTTAACAAGTCCTATTTTCATTGTTCTTTTCCCCTTAACCATTGAACTTATCAATTGCCCATTCGTTCATATTTAGTACCAAAAAAGTACTAAATAAGTACCATGTACGTTTCAAGTACCAAATACACCTCTACCTATGTTCGAAAAGTCTCCACATTATATGGGTAGCAAAACAAAACAAAAAGTGTAATTAAAAAGAAGAAGAAAACGAGCATGTTAAAAATAGTCAACGTTTTATAAAAAAATTTAAATACAATATTTGACATTGTATTTGCATTTCTTTACAAAAATGTAATAAAAATCTATGGTTTTCTTCTTTTAAATTGGAGATTTTTCTCTCACATGGGTAAGTAAGTGCTATACACTAAATATTAAGGTACTCCTGATTTTTAAATTTTTCTTGCAGATTGACTATATTGTATGCAATTTCAAGCTACTTGATGACAGCAATAAAATTCTCTAAATGATGACTAATTCCATTAAGCAGCAAGCAATTTATTAACATAAAAAATTTAATATAATGTAACTGGTTCTTACACATATTATTGCACTATTAAAAATTACTGACACTATTCAATAAATGATTTAAACAATTAAAATAAAATTGGTGCAATTGTCATATGTTCGATTAGAAAAAAAAAATATGACGAGGAATTGAAAGTGTATACCGAAATACTGACTGTAAAAAAACCTTGTGTCTGAAACATTACATTACACACGTCAAAAATTGTAGCTGACTCATAAAAACCGTGCAATAGCTTTGGCCTCCACTTTGACCTTATCAGTAGGGGCGTTACTAAGAATATTTGTGCAAGTTTTAGTAAAAATCATACGAACAGTTTTTGATTAATATAGTACGGTCATAAATAGCTCTAATCTCAACTATGACTTTATATTATCGTTAGGGCCATTACTCTAATCTCAACTATGCTCTAATCTCAATTATGACTTTATATTATCGTTAGGGCCATTACTAAGGGTATTTGTGCAGTTTTTAGAAAAATCGTATGAAAAGTTTTGAGAAAAACTGCAAAACGTCAAACACGGTAGCTGAACCGTAAAAACCGTGCATTCGCTTCACCATCCACTTTGACTTCACATTATCGCTAGGGGCATTACTAAGAATATTTCAGCAAGTTTTTATACAAATCGTACCAACAGTTTTTGCGAAAAAATGCCAGAACGGCAAAACGTCAAAAATTGTTGCAGGCCGATAGAAACCCTGCAATAGCCTTAGCCTCCACTTTGACTTTATATTATCAGTAGAGGCGTTACTGTACTAAGAATAGTTGTGCAAATTTTTATACAAATCATACGCACAGGTTTTGAGAAAAACGGTAAAACTTCAAAAATCGTTGTTGGCCCATAAAAACCGTACAATAGCTTTTACCTCATTTTTGACCTTATATTATCGTTAGGGGCATTACTAAGAATATTTGTGCTATTTCTTAGAAAAATCGTACGAACCGTTTTTGCGAAAAACATCAAAGCGGTAAAACGTCAAAAATGCCTGCTGGCCCGTAAATACCGTGCATTTGCTTTAAAATACACTTTGACTTTACGTTATCGTTGGGGGCATTACTAAAAATATTGTAGCAAGTTTTTATACAAATCGTACCAATTGTTTTTGCGAAAAAATGGCAATGCGAAGAACGGCAAAACGTCAAAAATTGTTGCAGGCCCATAGAAACCGTGATATAGTTTTAAACCCCACTTTGACTATTTTTTTCCGGTATGGCCATTACTACGAATATTTGTGCAAGTTTTTATAAAAATCGTACCAACAGTTTTTGAGAAAAACGCTAAAACGTCAAAAATTGTTGCTGACGCCAAAAAACCGTGCTTTCGCTTTAGATTCCACTTTGACTTTATATTATCGTTAGGGGCTTCACTATGAATATCTGTGCAACTTTTTAGAAAAATCGTACGAAGAGTTTTTGCGAAAAACCCCAAAGCGGCAAAACGTCAAAAATGGTTGCTGGCCCATAAAAACCGCGCATTCGCTTTACATTCTATATAAATGTTACATAAATGTTAGCTTCTACAGCAGCTAAACACTCCTTCTCCGTTACGCTCTAGTTTCTCTGTGCAGAGTTTAAATTCTCGCTCATGTAAGCTATTGGTCGTTCTTGTCCTTGTTCATCCTGTTGTGTCAATACGGCTCCTATTCCAAAGTCACAGGCGTCACAATGAAGAAAAAATTTCTTACTGACATCGGGGTTAGATAACACTGGGGCTGATGTGGGCATTGTTTTTGTCTTTTCAAACGCAGTTTGCGCTTCCGCAGTCCATTTAAACACTTTCTTGCAAGACAATAACTCGGTAATGGGAACTACGACGGAGGAAAAATTCTCAATAAACCTCCGATACCATCCAGCCAATCCAAGAAAGCCTCGAACTTGTCGTAAAGTTTTAGGTACAGGCCAATTTTTAATAGCTTTAATTTTCTCTGGATCGGTGGTGATACCTCCATTTCCGATGACATAACCTAAATAGTTTACTTCCGTTACGCAAATTTTAGATTTAGTTATGTTCAAAGTCAGGTTGGCTTTTCGAAATTGTGAAGCTATACGGACTAAAATCTCAAGATGAGTTTCCAAATCTTCAGACACAATAATCAAATCATTGAAATATCCAAAAACATTGTGCTTTAGATCTGGTGGAATGATCTCGTCCATAAGCCTACACATGGTCTGCGGAGCATTGCACAGTCCGAATGGCATGACTATAAACTGGTACAGAGGCCTACCAGGTACTGTGAATGGCGTAAGACTTTTGGAGTTTTCATCCAAAGCGATCTGCCAATAGGCATCTTTCAAATCAAGCTTTGTTATTATATTAGCTCTCGGTAGCCTAGCAAAAATTCCTTCAATATTTGGAATGGATACACGTCTTTCTTGGTCACTGCATTTAACTTTCTTGCATCTAGGAACAGACGAACTTTATTAAACTTTACGACTAAACGCATAGGCGAAACCCACGGTGACTTTGAAGGTTCTATAACTCCCAGTTTCAACATTCGGTCCAATTCACCGTACATCAACTTTTCTACCGCGGGAGAAACCGGGTAAAAACGTGATTTTATTGGAGTAGCACTACCAACATCAATCGTATGTTTTATAAGATTTGTCCTTCCTAGTCCTTGTTTTTCGAAATTCGGAAACAAGTCTATGACAGCATTAAGTTGCATCCGCTGGCTATGTGTAATAGGGTAAAATTTTTCTTCCGAAACTCCTAAACAATTAAGTGAATTTAATGGTACTTGAATCTTATCTTTAAGTACAGATCTGACAAAGATGATACTAGGTCAACAGAACCAACTAAGACCAGAAAAAGGTCAAAGGACCTCACAAAATCGATTCCTAAAATCAATCTTTGAGTTATTGATGGTACTATAAATATTTTTATTCTCTTTGGCTGTTCTTTAAAAAGCATATCTGCATCAAGCCATCCATAAACTAATTGTGACTGACCATCTGAAGTTTTTACGTAATGTTTACACTTAGTAAAACTTTGAAATTTCCAAAAATCTACCGATGCTAACTCGGAGCCTATACAACTTATATTTGCTTCTGTATCTATCAATCCGTATTCATCGAAATTTAAAAATTTAACTTTTGCATAATAGCGTAAATCTTTTGAATTAGGAATTATAGAGGAAACGAAAAGTTTTTTAAAAACTCTACGTCTTCTGTAATACTGTCGTAATCGAATAGTGGAACGTTTTGGTTTAAAGTTGACACTATTGACCGAAAAAGTATTGAAAATTTGATGACGTTTTCGCAAATATGTTTCCCATCTTTTATGATAGGGCATTCTTGGCACAATGATTTTTGAAACGTCCTCTTCTTCCAGTTTGTTATCAGATACATCATGTTTAAGCAGGGTAATATTATTGTTTTGATCTGGTTTAATAATATTTGTCTCATCCGGGTGTAAAGTAATATCAGGGTAAGATTTATCAGATTTCAAGACTTGGTCTACGTGTTCTCCTTCTGCATTGCGATCGCTTGGTAGTTTTTTGACTGCTGTTGTTTCTTGCCAGCACATTTCATACAATTCGGCTTATACACATTTTTAGAGCCGCAATCATAGCAAAATATGGTCCTTTGGTGAAGACAATTTTCCCAATGGTGTCCGATCTCGTCACAATTCCAACATTTCGATTTGATTTCGGTAACATTAATAGCATCAGCAGAACAAACAGCATCATCACGTTTACCAACAATCATATGCTCTATTGCATCAATTTCAGAGATGTATTTTCTACCAAAGACAGGATTCTGATTGCATGTAATAAAATTTTTACGAACAATCTCTTCACTGAGAAAATTTTCCCGCATTTTCACTAGTTTTCGGAGATGAAAGATAGAATGTATTGGAACATATAGCAAGTCCTGTCGAATCTCTGGTCGCAAATTTCTAGCTAAAATCTCTATCAACTCAGCGTCAGGTACTGGAGAAGGAAGATGGTCCATTGTTGACAAAATTGAATCAAAAAACGAGTCAAATGACTCTCCTGGCTTTTGTTTTCTATTCCTTATTTCCTCTCTTATGTCGAACGAACTTCTATATTGTTTGTACTGATTTCTTAAAGCGTTGCAAAATGTAGAGACCTGCTTGTGGTACCTCCAGTACCAATCTCGAGCTTTTCCTATTAGAAGGATATCCAAATTTCTGCAAATTAATGAAAAATCTCCATTTAATGTGTCCTTCGTCAGCGATTTAATCCTGTACAAAAATTCTTCTACATGCAATCCATTTGTTGAACCGTCAAACTTCAAGTTCCAATTTTGAATAACCGATGTAATTTTATCAGAATGCAATGTACTAGTGTTTGAATACAAATTAGCAATGGGAGATAACAAATAAGATTGATAGACTGAACATTAGATCCTTGAGTTTGAAAAGCATTGGAATTATTTCTCAAAGTATTTGGTTGATCTTGATTATTACTAGATGAAGGTACTAAATTAAAATTTTATAACATTCGTGTAAGATTTGTCTCGATCATACGGTTTATCTGCTCATAATCCACACCAGAAACAGTATTGTTGACATCGTTGTTGTTAGATGTTGGATTAGGTAATGTGTTTGAAACATTTTCATTGGTTGCATTTAAATTAGACTGTATATTATCCTGTGGCACATTAAAACCAATATTATCTATTGCCGAATGAAAATCCTGTGAAGCATTACGATTACTACTACGAGTGTTGTAGTGTTTTGACAACGCACCTCTTGCTTTAGTTTTAGCTGCTGTTCTACTTGGAGGGCCTACTGCTAATCACTAATTTACGTAATTCATTAAGTTGACATGAACGGTTACACACTGGACATTCAGAACTCGTCATTAAATACGACTCTATATAAGTTCGGTGAAACGCATGTGAACAATCATTAATAATTAAACAATCAACTATCATCGTTTCCATACAGATGTGACAAACCGAAGGTTCAATGTGGACAGTAGCACTTGGTATATGCGGAGGACACTCCATACGAGTAGGAATTCTTTCTATCGTCATATTTACTGACTATATAAAAAAATATATATACGAAAGAAATAAATTAATCACGTCCTATAAGACTCCTTATCAAAACCTAGAATTAAAACCTAAGGGAGCAAAGAGAAAACTTCAACAATTATTCACTTACAGTATTACTAACTAAATAAAAAGCGAAAGACTATTGATAATAAAAACAAGATGAAAAAGTTTTAACTAGATATAAACGTATATGCCTAAAGAAGAAAAACAAAATTACAAAATGTGTAAAACTTGAGCCAAAAACGAAAATTTAAACCAATCCTACAAAGATTTTCATTCAAATTTTTTTACAAATTGTGAACAATTTTAAAAATAGTTTCCAAAAGTAAGAGGATTTCACGCAATTTATAACCAAGCTCTATGGTTAAAAAAAAAAATATTTAATACTAAAATTAAGTATCACATATACACATGAACTCAGGATGTTTTCTCTCGTAGAACTTAGAAAAGATACTAAAACAGAAAAAAAACGAAATAGAATATTTGCCTAACTAGAGTAAACAAATCTGGCTATGGGCTAGCGTATTACAGGAAAATCTCTCACTAAATTTCCAACCAACAGCCTTATAAAATAACTCATAGATTTCTCTAATGTACATCGGTCATCTACTCGCAATTAGCAACATAAATGAAATTCCTTTATGCATATTAGTGGCTGAGATTCACGTCGTCAACTTAGGGATAATAATTCTTTAATATACCACAATAGTAAGCTATAAATATTTTAGGATTGACTCAAATTGCCTAAAAAAAAAAATCTATAAGTATTAAGCCGTCAGCGTATCCATAATGAATAACATAAATAGCTGAAGGTTTCCAGCAAAACCCTATAAAGTATTTGCAAAATCTTCTCACCAACTCTAAAATTTTATACTACTATTAAAATTGAACTTTAAGACTATTGTAAAAGAAAAAGTAGAGCCGAAAAACATTTAAGGTTTCTTCACGCAGTGGTTACTAAACTTTCATTGTCTCGAGCCTCTCGCTCCCGTGACTTCAATTTAATTTCCATTAAATAAACCTTATTTATTTCGGGCCAACGTTGGTTGAATTAACCAAACGTTTCAGCTCATTCGTGCCCCACGTTGGGCGCCATTTATATTTTGTAATGTACACATAGGAAAAAGTCATAAGTTAAATAGTAAAACTACTATTTAACTCGTACTCATGTTCATCCATTTATCAATAAAATTAATGAAGGTTAGTGGAACTACGTAGGAGGAGGACTGTGGGAGCCATTGAGTTGCTAGCAACAGTTGTGGTGAGGTGGTTCGGTCCTTTCCTAACGCAATTCAAGCTTAATATAAAAATTTTTATTATAGACTCCCTTTTTAGTACAGGCGGTATCAGATGGAAGGACCGGAATGACTAGACTACATACTCAATTATGCCCCAATCTAGTGAGTTGAAAATAAATAAAATGAGGAATGGTTAGTGAAAATTATGTATTACTAATTTCATCACCTCTGCTGTTGTTGAGGAATGTTGCCTCGTAACACACGCCTACCTACGTTTCCTAGGTAAAATAGCATATTCGGAAACCACAAAATTAAAGGCTAGTCAAGTATCTATTCTACATGATCCATTATAGAAAACACCCACATAACTTCAAATTTATCTTTTCATATTAATCTTATTTATTTAGCACCTTTTAAATTTCTATTTAGCATTCTAATTATAAATTAAATTTTGATTCAAAAGAAACTTAACCCTCTTGTTATATTTAAATCTTCAAATCAATAATAATTGTAATAAAACATTCATAATACGAATCAATAAATTATTTAATATATAACTCTTATAAAATATGGAATCAAAAATAATTGTTGACCCACAACCGGTTAATTATCATTTTTATAAGTATTTAAACGAAAAAGATAAAAGAAACCAAAATCAAAACAAACTAAAAGAGAACTAAGAGCATGAAGTTAAGAGAATACACATTTTGCATTTATCTTTAATCTATTACAGAAATTAATAATCTTCATTGAAATTTACTATTGCTTGCTCTCTATAATCTATCACTCTTTATTGATTGTTGTTTCTTTTTAAGCGTTTAATGCAAGAGAATGGTAAAAAAAATAATAATAAACACATTATGTGACTTACCAAATCAATTCGATGTGATGATGAAGGCCTCCAACATAATTTCGATGATCTGGTGTACTGGGTTATGTTGTAGAGATTTCTTGCATTAAGTTTATGATCATTTACCTTAGTGTTAGTATATAATAATTAGGTTCTGATATACTTAGTTTTTAGGTTAGATATTTCCTGAGCTAATGATCATTATTAAATAATGTAAGTGTATTAGTTAGGTTTAAGGTTATAGATAATTTTTACATTAATACATCAGGAAAAATTATTCTGATTTAAATGATTTAGAAAAAGAACGAATAAATCAATAAAGCAAATTCCGTTTAATTCAGATTTCGTTCTAGCATACTGTAGCGAAATTTTAAATTAAATTTAGTTTAATAGAATATGTGAAATATTAGTTTTTATATTAAGTATTGTGATGTTACTTTAGGAACTTTCGTTAACATTAATAAACTATTGTGTTTCACTTTTGATTTTAAGAATTACAGCATATTAATTTTTGAATGGTTAGAAATTTAGGGTATGTTTTTATGAAAAGAGTTAGTTTAATAGCATATTTTTATAAGACATAATTTTGGAACAGATTATTTTGCTGATTGAAAGTTAACCCATTAGATCCGTATAGCTGTTGAATTTAGTTTAACAGTGTTGTTCCAGCTTTTAATTAGGATATAGTTGAAGAGTTTACGGTGACTTCAGGTGGTTTTAATAGGGAACTATTGGTCCCCAAGTCCCGTTAATTATAACGGTGATCAGGTCACCAAAAGTTAGATTGAGGATTTAGTCAAACTAGGGTGTGATATTTTAACAAATACTCATAAGTCTTATTGCATGGCATTGATCTTGCTTATATGTTAAATTTTTCAGACCAGGTCCACTCCAGGAGTGCACAAAAGCCCCGACACCGGTGGCTATTACAAATTAAGTACTTATTATATTTCACACTTATCAAATTAAATTTTGCTGTTTTACCTGAGCAGTCGGTAGAAAATTTAAGATGTTCCTTAGAGAAAATATGACTTATAGGTATTTTGGGCAACTTTCGCGTCCTTCACACTATATTCAGATGCCAATTTATTTAAATATTTTTTTTTATATATTATAAGTTTTAATTAAACTTCAACTTTTTCTCTTCTTTAATTAAATTTTAAAGCGTCTAAATTAAAGTTGATGTGAACACTTTGCACTTTTTACCAAAATTGAACTGCGAAATTGACTTTCATTGCTAATAAACTACATATGGTTCTAGGATTTTCTGAAGTATATAAGACAAAAACCGCTAATTCGAATCTTACTGTAATGTTCTATATTGGAAATAGGCTAGAAAAATAATTGATGGACTTTAAGGGAAAATTAACGATTTGTCTGCTATATGATTCTATTATTATAGAACATATGTATTTAAAGGTATAAAAAACTTTATATCTTTAAAACAAATTAATCGTATTATCCTTACGCAATCCTTAAACAAATCAATTTTTCTGTTAACAAGTCCTATTTTCATTGTTCTTTTCCCCTTAACCATTGAACTTATCAATTGCCCATTCGTTCATATTTAGTACCAAAAAAGTACTAAATAAGTACCATGTACGTTTCAAGTACCAAATACACCTCTACCTATGTTCGAAAAGTCTCCACATTATATGGGTAGCAAAACAAAACAAAAAGTGTAATTAAAAAGAAGAAGAAAACGAGCATGTTAAAAATAGTCAACGTTTTATAAAAAAATTTAAATACAATATTTGACATTGTATTTGCATTTCTTTACAAAAATGTAATAAAAATCTATGGTTTTCTTCTCTTAAATTGGAGATTTTTCTCTCACATGGGTAAGTAAGTGCTATACACTAAATATTAAGGTACTCCTGATTTTTAAATTTTTCTTACAGATTGACTATATTGTATGCAATTTCAAGCTACTTGATGACAGCAATAAAATTCTCTAAATGATGACTAATTCCATTAAGCAGCAAGCAATTTATTAACATAAAAAATTTAATATAATGTAACTGGTTCTTACACATATTATTGCACTATTAAAAATTACTGACACTATTCAATAAATGATTTAAACAATTAAAATAAAATTGGTGCAATTGTCATATGTTCGATTAGAAAAAAAAAATATGACGAGGAATTTAAGTGTATACCGAAATACTGACTGTAAAAAAACCTTGTGTCTGAAACATTACATTACACACGTCAAAAATTGTAGCTGACTCATAAAAACCGTGCAATAGCTTTGACCTCCACTTTGACCTTATCAGTAGGGGCGTTACTAAGAATATTTGTGCAAGTTTTAGTAAAAATCATACGAACAGTTTTTGATTAATATAGTACGGTCATAAATAGCTCTAATCTCAACTATGACTTTATATTATCGTTAGGACCATTACTCTAATCTCAACTATGCTCTAATCTCAATTATGACTTTATATTATCGTTAGGGCCATTACTAAGGGTATTTGTGCAGTTTTTAGAAAAATCGTATGAAAAGTTTTGAGAAAAACTGCAAAACGTCAAACACGGTAGCTGAACCGTAAAAACCGTGCATTCGCTTCACCATCCACTTTGACTTCACATTATCGCTAGGGGCATTACTAAGAATATTTCAGCAAGTTTTTATACAAATCGTACCAACAGTTTTTGCGAAAAAATGCCAGAACGGCAAAACGTCAAAAATTGTTGCAGGCCGATAGAAACCCTGCAATAGCCTTAGCCTCCACTTTGACTTTATATTATCAGTAGAGGCGTTACTGTACTAAGAATAGTTGTGCAAATTTTTATACAAATCATACGCACAGGTTTTGAGAAAAACGGTAAAACTTCAAAAATCGTTGTTGGCCCATAAAAACCGTACAATAGCTTTTACCTCAATTTTGACCTTCTATTATCGTTAGGGGCATTACTAAGAATATTTGTGCTATTTTTTAGAAAAATCGTACGAACCGTTTTTGCGAAAAACATCAAAGCGGTAAAACGTCAAAAATGCCTGCTGGCCCGTAAATACCGTGCATTTGCTTTAAAATACACTTTGACTTTACGTTATCGTTGGGGGCATTACTAAAAATATTGTAGCAAGTTTTTATACAAATCGTACCAATTTTTTTTGCGAAAAAATGGCAATGCGAAGAACGGCAAAACGTCAAAAATTGTTGCAAGCCCATAGAAACCGTGATATAGTTTTAAACCCCACTTTGACTATTTTTTTCCGGTATGGCCATTACTACGAATATTTGTGCAAGTTTTTATAAAAATCGTACCAACAGTTTTTGAGAAAAACGCTAAAACGTCAAAAATTGTTGCTGACGCCAAAAAACCGTGCTTTCGCTTTAGATTCCACTTTGACTTTATATTATCGTTAGGGGCTTCACTATGAATATCTGTGCAACTTTTTAGAAAAATCGTACGAAGAGTTTTTGCGAAAAACCCCAAAGCGGCAAAACGTCAAAAATGGTTGCTGGCCCATAAAAACCGCGCATTCGCTTTACATTCTATATAAATGTTACATAAATGTTAGCTTCTACAGCAGCTAAACACTCCTTCTCCGTTACGCTCTAGTTTCTCTGTGCAGAGTTTAAATTCTCGCTCATGTAAGCTATTGGTCGTTCTTGTCCTTGTTCATCCTGTTGTGTCAATACGGCTCCTATTCCAAAGTCACAGGCGTCACAATGAAGAAAAAATTTCTTACTGACATCGGGGTTAGATAACACTGGGGCTGATGTGGGCATTGTTTTTGTCTTTTCAAACGCAGTTTGCGCTTCCGCAGTCCATTTAAACACTTTCTTGCAAGACAATAACTCGGTAATGGGAACTACGACGGAGGAAAAATTCTCAATAAACCTCCGATACCATCCAGCCAATCCAAGAAAGCCTCGAACTTGTCGTAAAGTTTTAGGTACAGGCCAATTTTTAATAGCTTTAATTTTCTCTGGATCGGTGGTGATACCTCCATTTCCGATGACATAACCTAAATAGTTTACTTCCGTTACGCAAATTTTAGATTTAGTTATGTTCAAAGTCAGGTTGGCTTTTCGAAATTGTGAAGCTATACGGACTAAAATCTCAAGATGAGTTTCCAAATCTTCAGACACAATAATCAAATCATTGAAATATCCAAAAACATTGTGCTTTAGATCTGGTGGAATGATCTCGTCCATAAGCCTACACATGGTCTGCGGAGCATTGCACAGTCCGAATGGCATGACTATAAACTGGTACAGAGGCCTACCAGGTACTGTGAATGGCGTAAGACTTTTGGAGTTTTCATCCAAAGCGATCTGCCAATAGGCATCTTTCAAATCAAGCTTTGTTATTATATTAGCTCTCGGTAGCCTAGCAAAAATTCCTTCAATATTTGGAATGGA
>JAKWBJ010000357.1:107500-124267 GCA_023159175.1 Wohlfahrtia magnifica | reverse complement strand
CTGAGATCTTTACAAAATTGTCCACGGCGATATATGAAAGTGAATTGTGCTTTGTGTTTCATATATAGTTATACGTATATACGAGTACATACGTCATGGCAGATTTTTTTTTGCTAATATCTTTAAAACTTTTGTCTCGATTATTCTCATTTTTTATAGTAATTCAGTAGCACTATACTCAGTAAAAAAAAACTAGAACAGTCGCGTCAAAGGCTTTAGAGATATAAGCAAAAAAAATCTGACGTGACTGCATTTTCCTGGAAATGCCCATACGTAAATAATGTACTACTAACAAAAATAAGAACGGCGGTCACCGTTTTCAAGTATATTCGCCCAATAACTCCTCCATTTTGTAGACATCTCTCATGGTTTTATTATAATAGCTTATAATTTCTGACTTAGTCGTCAGTGTTTTCTACTGATGGTGTAGAATGCATGGTAGACATCAATATTCCGGCTATTTTGGTACATACGAACATAAAGTCGCCTTTTTCCTAAATTCGTAATTTGTAAAAAGTAATTTGCCTGAAATACACATTTGTTCTTTCTAACCGTGAGCGTTAGATTCTCGCTCTTGTGCGTGAACTTTAGGTAGATAAGCGATGTAAAAAATAAGTATTTCTTCCAGAGTTTCTTTAGGAACTAACAAAATAGAAAACCGTTTTTTCTTCTATATTTATCTGACATTCGCTTTCTGTTGGTTTTCCAGTAAACAGATATCCGTATAATTGTTCATCTATAGTCTACACTTCTGGGATCGTAACTTCGACTTAAATTAGCATTTATATTATATATTATATTGATTCCCATAACATTACATGAAGGAACATGAGGGCTTCTCTCAGTCAATGAACTGCACCCGATTTTATTTTTAAACTCATTGAAATGGACCTACATTTTAACGCCGGCTCCGAACGGCAAATGCCTTTAGAGAAGTTCTCAATAGAATTTATACTCATAACCAGTTACTAGCTAATGTTATGAGGTGATACCGCTGTCGAACTTTTTCTTTTTCCTTTTTTTAAGATGGTCTAGCCTGGTATTGAACCGACGACCTTCTGGTTGGTAGGCGGGTGTCTTACCTACCATACCACAGCGGCACACTAAATTAGCAATTAACACAAGCAACAAAGATTTTATATCCGCTCTTAAGACTGAATTAAATTTTTCGTTAGAGTTTGGCAAGGAAAAGTTTTTTTCCTCAGTTTCGTTTTTCTTTTTTTTCGCAAAAAAAAAAACTGCAAAAAAGTGTATGAAAACAAGAGAAAGAAATGAAAAGGAGGGTAAAGCCCCATACCATGCAATAAAATCTTCTTAAGTTTGTTTTGTACACTGTATTGCTTTTAGGCGAGAGGCGGTGGTGGTTCTAGTGGTTGTTGTCGTGGCTAGAAATTCATCATTAAAAGCTTTTCAACCGGCTGTTCTGGCACAAGTAATCAGGCTTGAGTTAATAAATGATAGAAAAAATAATATTAAGTGAAAGGAATAAGAAAAAAATGAAACGAAACGAAGAAATATAAGCCAATAAAATCTAGGGAGAAAGCCTGCCTAAGCCACAAGCAGAACTTTAGAAATTTGTATAAGAAAATAAAGAAATTTAAGCGATTTTCTATAATTAACAGGCATAAGAAGAAGCAGAACCATTGAAGTGTGTTAAGTTAAAACTTAAAAGGACAGTGACAAATAAAACCGTTGGAAAAAATATTAGAAGTGCTGCAGTTCTATTGAATTTGACACGTGATGAACGATTTTTATAATTATCGTATTAATAGCAATAATTAATGGCATATTAATTAGATGCTGTCTATTTGACTTATGAACACCAGCATATATTGAAATACCAAAAATTTTATTCAGATAATATGCTCCGAAAGTCCTAAATATATAGTTTTTATCGGCTAAGTTTTTATTAGTTCATTTTATAATTTTAAATTGTAATTCCTGTAAATTTTCTTTCTATAAGATTTGTATGAAGGAACCCGGGTACCTTGTAGGTCAAAATGTGTAGTTTTTTTCAGTCACATAAGGGTTGAAAGAAATTAGATTTATTATTTTTGCTTATGGTGGTAGTCAAAAAATAAATTGTATATGCATTTTATGAGGAGAATTTTAATATGAGTCCAGGACAATTGATTTATTTTTCAATTATTACTAAAGCTGTTAGTGACTATGAAATAATCCACATTAATTGGCTTTTGACAGTGATAACTATTTTATTATTTTTGGTTAAAAATGTAAACTTTGGTTTAATTTAAGCCACAGTGACTTTTTACTCTGATATATGAAAACTTTTAAATTGAGAAGTGAACTAAATGGTTTTCTTCGAAAAAAAAGTGTTCAGATCCATGAAATTTTGAGAATGCAGCTAAGTGAGCCAATAACTTGTTCAGCGGCATTTGGTATTTTTTCTTCTTTTTTTATATTACTAAGTAATGTGGTAAAAATGTTTGGAATGAAACTTAGTGACTTTTGTCACTATTTTTTATCATTCTATCTAGTAAATATATTAGTTTATCAAAAATCTCTTTAACAAGAACATTAAATCACCCATGAAATTGAAACAACTTACTGTGCCAATAATTAAGTTCGTCACTGAATATAAGTACATATAAATTTATTTTAACATAATATTGTTACGTCTTTACCTTCAAAAAACGTGTATGTATGAATTCGTAGATTGCAGTTAAAATAAAATAAATCCCATGTTTAGTTTTTAATTAAAATCCTTTATTCAACACAATTTTGTGCACCACTGCTTGTAACTTTTTTTACAAGCAATAACAATTTTCTATTCTTAATTACTCCGTCTGTTTACAATCTTGTAAACAACAACAATTACTCGACAGATCTTTCTACTTAAAGATCTTCCAACCCGATCGTATTTATAACTTATTTTCGATCACAACTTTTTCAACCAGAGGTTATCCACACTTTACTGAGTTCAAGCCAATAACACGTTCGCTGAGTTTACTTTACTTAAACCGCTTTTTGTTTGCATCGATGTACTTTTTATGTGGTTGAGTAAACAATACATCGAAATCTCTCGAACCTCTCGATATTTCAGGTAGATTCCATTTCTTTCTTTTAATTTAAGCCTGTTCGTCCGGAATAGGCTCATTACTTCCTCTCCCGTAACTTGCCAATCGTTCTATGTGCATTACTTTTATTTTAGTACTTGGGCTGTTGTGTTTCTCTATTTGGTAAACTACATCGTTCAATCTCTTGATTACCTTGTAGTTTCCATCCCAGTTAGACTCTAATTTGGGAAATAGTCCTTTCTTCCGCTGTGGACTATAAAGCAGTACTAATTGTCCCTCTTGGGAGCCCTCAGTATTTGCCGCTCGATCGTATTTGGCTCTCATTCTATGGCTGGTTAGTTTTATTCGAAGGCGCTCGAATTCATGAAGCTCGTTGAGGCTTTGTTGTTTCTTGAGGTAAGTGGCTTTTTTCCGCGGTAGGTTTGACTCCATACTCTAAGTCACCGGGTGATTTAAAAAAAAATAATCTTGGCGGGTGATCTAGACGTTGAATCGTGGGCGGCCGATCGGTATGCTGATAGAAATTTCTGAATGTGTTCGTCCCAATCTTTTTGGTGCTCGCTAACCACTTTTCGCAAATATTCCTCTAGAGTTCGGTTGAATCGTTCTACCATTCCGTCCGATTGCGGGTGTAGCGGCGTCGTTCTAGTTTTCTTTATGTCATATATATAACACATTTTTCTGAAAATGCCAGACTCGAAATTTCTTCCCTGATCGGAATGTAATTCTTTTGGAACACCATAGCTACATACCAGTTATTCACGAGAATATTTACAATCGTAGTTGCCTCCTGATTGGGTATAGCAACACTTCCGGCCACTCGCTGAAACAGTTCATTACCACGAGAGCATAACGATTTCCGGCATTGCTGACAGGAAAAGGGCCTGCTACGTCCATTGCTATCTACTCGAATGGGGCTCCAATGTTATATTGTTGTAGGTGACCTCGACTTCTTCTTACTGGGCCTTTAGCTGCCAGGCACTGTGTGCGGTTTGATATCCAGTCGGCCACTGCTTGTTGACATCCAACCCAATAAAAACGTTGTTTTAGCTTTTCCAGAGTCTTCGTTATCCCAATATGCCCCCCACTACGTCTATTATGGAACTCATTCAAAACTTCATTTGTCTTGGAGGAAGGCACTACCATTAGGTTGGATGAAGTTTTACCATCAGCACTCTCCCAATCAGAGTCTTCATTATCCCAAGATACCCCCCACTAGGTCCATTATGGAACTCATTCAAAACTTCATTCATCTTGCAGGAAGGCACTATTATCAGGTCGGATGAAGTTTTACCGTCAGCACTCTCCCAATGACGACATAAGCATCCATTAATCAACTTCAAACCGTCCCATAGTGCCCAATATGCTTTTGTAAGGGGATCTTCTGCTGATATTTCATTGCGGGTGGGCCGTCTGTCTTTTTCTTAAGCCGCTATTATCCTTGCCAGTACTGGGTCTTTCCTCTGAGCCGTTGACCACTTCTCGTTACCCTCAAGACGTAATTGCCTGATGTTGATAATGGTCTCTTTGGCCTTATCACTTGTTTTACTCTTTTCACTCTTGTAACAAGTTTCACTGTTACATGGCAATCTCTTCATGTTACAGCCAACACCATTCACATTACGGCGCTCATTTGCTTGTTTTCTGTTGTGTATACCTAAGCCCATCTTATTCGACTTTCCTCTATTCGTAGGGTTATGGTTACGAAATTTTTCTGGTTTTCCGTAGCCAGTGTTTTCCCACTTTTCATGTCTCCATGTTAACGCAAATCTTAAACTTCTGAGCGGTGCCCTACAATGCCTTTGAAAATGACCGCTCTTGCCACAGTTTTGGCACTTCCATTTTGCCCTTTGCTCTTTTTCGGCCAAAAGACGCTCTACTACTCATTTACTTGTTTTCTGTTGTGTATACCTAAGCCCATCTTATTCGACTCTCCGCTATTACGTACGGTGATGGTTACGAAATGTTTCTGGTTTTCTATAGCCAGTGTTTTCCCACTTTTTATGTCTCTATGGTGACGCAAATCTTACACTTCTGAGCGGTGCCCAACAATGCCTTTAAAATCACGGCTCTTGTCACAGTTTTGGCACTTCCGTTTTGCCCTTTGCTCTTTTTCGGCCAAAAGACGTTCTACTACCTCTTTGATAGCTGCAATGAAATCTTCTTTGGTATTTACGGTTTTCATGCCATACATTTTATGTACCTGTGGCTTGGATATCTCTCGAGCCGTCTCCTGTGCCAGTGCAAATACCACGGTCTCCGCAAAGTTTGCTTTATGAGCAGCACACACCTCATACTTAATATCCTAGTACCTTATACCATTAATGAATGCTTCGATCTTAATTTGCTCTACTAGTGGGTGATTTTCCTCCAGATAGGTTAGCTGCACCAACCTCTCGACTTCCATTGCAAAGGCTTGAAGCGGCTCATTAGCCTTCAGTGTTCGGCAACTTAACTCCATGCGGTACAAATCGCGTTTGTGTTCGGCGCCAAATTTACGCTGTAGCGCCACCATTAAGCCATTGTAGTTGTTTCCGCAGCTAGCTGGCATGGTTTCAAAAATTTCTGCTGCAGCACCTTTTGACGCCAAAATTAATTCTAGAGTCTTCTCTTGATCGTCCCATACATTTCTGTTGGCAACTGTCTCGAGTTGCAATTTAAATACGGATAGAGGTGTGCTACCATCAAAGCAAGGTGTTTTTATTCTGCTAGAAACCTCTGGTATAATACGCACTGGTTCGGGTTGCTGGCACTGTAGACTATTGATTTTCTCTTCTACTACATTAAATTTTGTGTCAACAGTCTTTTCTAGATTTGTCGCTCTTTCGTTGACGTCATCAACCCTTTTGCTTACCGTCTCATATATTTCCTGCAGCTTGTCTGTTGTTGCACTCGACGCTTCTTCAAATTTCTTTTCAATTTTTGCCAGCAAATTCTGGTTTTCGGCCAACAGTTTTTCATTATCAGCTTTACGAATTTCTTGTGCACTCCCCAGAGCATTAATTTTTTCGATAAGCTTTTCATTATCAGCTTTATAAGATTCTTTTACCTGCGCCAGCAGCTTTTCATTATCAGCTTTAGAAGTTTTTCGTACCTCAGCCAAAAGCATTTTGGCTTGTAGTTGTATTTTTTCCGTCATAACGGCAAGCAGTGCATTGGTATCCGTATTACTTTTAGCTGTAAGGGCACTCACCTCAGGCTCTTCCTCATCATCAAATACGTGATGCCCCGCCGTTGAAAATCCTCATAAAATCGCTTTTGCAATTCGGTCTTAGTCCCAGTTGACGGCTACTCCAATTTTGTCGACTCACGCCTAAGGCGATCCACATTAAGTTCTCTGAACTTCATTCCTTTTGTTGTTTTTTTTTTTTAATTTTATTTTAAGGACTACAATCCCACTTCTGACACCAATTATTAAGTTTTTTACCTTTTTAAAAACGTGTATGTATGAATTCGTAGATTGTAGTTAAAATAAAATAAATCTAAAATAAACTTGATTTTCGTAACAATATTCACATATTAAACAGTGAGTAATATTCTTAGGATATTTAGCAGTGGTTTCTTTATAGTAAGTCAAAATATGCGAATTTTCAGTATAGGCAAAAACTATTTGTGTTTTATATTAAATTATATTACAAAGATGGAACAACTACATTTACATGTATATATTTTGTTTTCGGGTTTTGTTTGATGAAAAATGATGTAAGATTTTTACAGTGGGTAGATGCTATGGTGACCACTGTATATCGTTTTCTTGCAAAAAATGAAAATTGATGAATTTTGAGTTTACTCACTTCAGAGAAGCATTGCATTTGTGATTTCTTTTTTTAATTTTTATTGTGGACTTGATATGATCTATACAACATATACCATTTGTAATTTCTTTAATAGAGTTTTTATAATAATATTTAATTTTTATACTTTTATTTTGTATATAAAAATATATAAATAGTGTTGATTTAAGTAATTACAAGGCAATATGAAAATATGCCACTATAACCTACTGATTCAGCTCTCCAAAAGAATTCTAAAAAATTTTGGGCAATCAAAGGCGTATTGCCTGCATGTTCTTATGCTATTATTTTTATTATTTTCTATTAGCGGCTATGTTTCAATGTGAAAAATTTTATATTGTCAACTGTATTTGTAAAACAATTACATATCGGCAATTTGAATACCTGTAAAGAAAAACGTTTAAAAATAATTAATTTCTTCATAAGAATTAAAAGATAACACCACTGTGTATATTAATATTTTTATCAGAATATTCATTATGATTTAGAGATATAAGTTTTCTGGACATTACGCATATCACAGTATTTTTTTTAATATTTACGACTTTTGTGGTCAAATTAATGATGGACATTCGATATTGTTTGTCAATACATCGCAAAGGGATATCGATGTTATATCGATTGCTTACAAAATACATCGATGTATTCTTTGCATCGATTGTAGGTACAAACAGTTTTATTACATTAAAAAAATACAGGGATGTGGTTACGAAAAGTTTAACTACATTTTCAATACAAAATAATTTATACCTACATTTGTAAATTCCACTATTTTTTCTCGAAATAAAAGTTTGCCTAATCTTTTGCCAAATAGTCTTTCAAATTTTTGCCATCGGACAATATATTTTCTGATTTATTAATCTGCCAAGTCCGATGTACTACTTTATAATAGTTAGTCCATAAAGAAAAGATATCTTCAATTTTATTAGACTTTTCAGAATCAGATTCAATGTTCTCAATTCAATACTATTTGCAATAACTAGAGTACTCAGCAGTTAGAAATATATACTTTTAAGCGCGGGATATGATCTTGTACACGGCCCTGAAAACATGTCAGGGAATTTTCTGGCTGATTTGCCTTTAAAACAATGGATATACCCCAATCTTCTGAGAATCGTGTTCTCTGAATGTTTTCATTTAAATGTACAGTCACTTGATGCACGTTGTCCAATTTTTTATTGCTAAACATATTTTACATATGATGACATTCATAAAAAACTCAAACTTTTTTCCTGAAAGACCCAAATTCCAAGAAAATCTAACAATTTCTTATTTTTTAAGTCATTTATTTTACAGCAAAGCAATCAGGTAAAGATATTTTTTTGTAGTTAGCTTTGAAATGTGTGGGTCTATTTTAAAAGTTATGACGTCTCGAAGTCCTTAAGAGGTGCAGTAACGGGATGTGTACAAAAAAATAGACACGTTAAGTATTTGTTATTGAAATTCTCATATGAAAATAAGATTTTAAAATTTGAAAACATTTAGTTTACAAATTGTATGTAAATTTTTTTAATTGATATACATATCTTTGGTGGAAAGTTCATCACATAAATTAAAAAAATAAAATATAAAGTACGACGAATTCTATGTGCCTCGGCTTTAAGCGAAAAATATGTCTTTTTTTTTGTTATATAATTTTTGGTGTTATATAATTTTATAGCCGTATTACTTCTAAAGTACTGAACCGATTTAGATAAAATTGAAATTGTGTCGGAATGTAAGCGGTGTTATTTGGTCTGGCGATATGAAGACCTCGATATTAATTAATTTTATTAATTTATAGGCACTTTGAATTAATCTGAAGTACACTTTTCAGATGGCAAAGTTTGGTGGCAGTAATATTGTTGTTTATGAGTAATTTTCCTACCATGGTGTTGGCCACTATATCATTTGTTTACTGTCTGGCCTTCTGGCAAAAATTCTTGATACTACACCGTTGTAATCCATGAAAACCGCGAGCATTGCCTTCTTTTTTGACTGAAAATGGTCTCGGCTCATTTGGTGAACGCCATTCACTCGATTGATGTCTGGATTGTGTGTAGTACTCATAAACCCACGTCACGCCTCCAGTAGTGGTCCTTTTAATGAATGTGGTATCGGACTTAGCTGCGCAAATCATATCTTTTGCGACCTCAACACGGTCAAAATTGTAAAAAATCGCCAACACGCATAGAAATACATAGATGTACTCTTGGCTACGTAGCTTTTGCAAATGTCAAGCTATGACGCTAATATTTAGCGGAAATATCAACAACAGATGTACCAACCTAACAAAAAAAAAAATGAAACTCAAATCGGAACGATGAGACAATCACAAGGGGGTCATTCCGGAAACTTTTTGATCAACAAAACGATACACAATTCAGTAAAGAAACAGTGCCCATTCTGGAGACCTACAATGAAACTGAAGGTTGTTCAAGGGGAAATACTGTTAGAGACAATATTTGCTAAGAAGTATAAAAATATATATCTGTTGTAAATAAAAATTCATATTTTAATTAACAGAAACAGAACAAAGTAATTCAATTTACAGTATGAGTTTTGAAAACGTTAAAAAAGTCATAAAATGCTTAAAAACAAAAACAGGGTTAAAAAGAAACAACATAAAATTAATGAAAGACCTGAAGTGATGTTGTTTTTGTTCAGTTAGCTTAGCTACAAGTATTTCCAGGAGCCCTTGTCTTTTTTGTCTCTGCTCTTTTCTCTGCGCCCGTTCTTATTTGATTCTCTGCAATATTTTTTAATATTTGTAGACTCTTCTCTTCAAACACTTTTGTTTTTTCAACTATAGTCTCCAACTTTTGTACAAACTTCTCCTGAAGTGTCCTTTTGGTTGGTGTTTTTCTTGAGTAACTATTAATACTAATATATATTTTAATATTTTTAAGCTTTAAATGATCAAGTAAATATTCCGGATTTATATGATACATTTTCTTTCGTAAAGATCATCCAATTCGCTACATAAATAAATTGTTGTAACAATAAATGAAAGCATACATATACATATGTATGTATATGTATTTTCATACTCTTGGTAAAAACAAGTTTGTCTGTTTCTACCAGTAAGCGAATTGTGAAATTGGTTTCTTTCATATTGCCTTTCAAACTATAATGCTTGGCTTCTACTCGCTGCGCATGGTATACATAGCCGTTTTTTATTATTTTTTCAGAAATAGCTTGCCACATTTTCTTATTTACCTTCAGTTTTACTGTTTTGTCTACCTGTGGCCGCATTTCCTTCACTAGAGCAATTAAAAGTTTTGTGGGTGCATTTAACCACTCGTTTTTTTCTTTGCAGATTCATTATTGGGGGTTTCAGCATCCACTTCACCAACACTAGATTAAAATTAGTTTTTGGAGTTAAAACATTGCTGTTTTAAGAGGTATACATATACTTGCATTTCAAATTTTATTACTGGGTTTTTCCATGAATATAATTTCTTCCAAATATTGTTCTTCAATCTTCACCAACTGGTTAAGCACATCCATTCCTTACTGAGGATCTAAATATGTATGTACACACATACATGAGTTTATATGATAAATTTCTAATGAATTATCAATCTATACTTACTTGCTTGGGTGATTTTATAAGTTTTAGGGAGCAATTTAATTGCAATTTAGATGAGTCCATGTTTAGTTAGAATTGCATTTTATTAATTTTACAGAAGTAACTGTTTTTATGCGGACTATTTTTGTGCGATTTTATTTTTTTACAATTTCTCTTATTATGCGATTATTTTATGCGATTTTTTTGTGCGATGTATTTATTTTTACGATGGTTCTTAGTCGCTATATGAAAGTTAAACATAATAAACGAAGTTATCAGCAGTATTTGAAAAAGGAATATAATTAAGAAATATTTCGGTTATTCTTTGTTTGGTATATAATATTGAAATAATGTTGTTGATGAAAATAACGGGTACTTTTTTATATCGGTCATTGATATATTTTCATTTTATCGAAACGATTCAGGATGAAACCTCAAGAGAACATGACATTATAGATTATGTAAAAGATATTTCCGATAAAAAATAAGAACCCGATAAAATAACAACGAATAACATCTATGCCGAACTCTAACTATGCAATATATTAGAACGTCATTTCCTAGCAATCGATAACAATTCTGAAAGAGCTTTAAAATTCAAAAAGAAACTGCAATCCTGTTAATCTGGCTATCGAGATATATACAAGCGTATGGTAAAACAAATAACGTCGTAAAAACTAATTACCGACTACATGGTACTTCAAAAAATGGCAAGTGCGATGATGTATTTTAGTGATGAAAGTGATTATGAAGAATAATGATTAAATTGATTTTAATATGTAAAATAAGTCGATATGTAAATAAAATGTTTAAAAATATTCACGTGTGTACTTTATTCAATGCATTAAAAAAGTTTTGAGTTATATTCTACGCGAAACTTTTTTATGCGGTCCGTGTTGACCGTACAAAAAAAAAAAATAATTTTTATTTATGTTGCGAAAACTATTTTTTATAGTGTCTTGTGAAGTTTTGTGTAATTGTTTTTATGCGATTTGTTTTATGCTGTCCCTATCCACCGCACAAAAACAGGTTTCCCTGTATATTGAAATAAAAACTTTTTGTTTGCTTGATTTATTTTGTTGTGATTTCTGCAGATCTGCTGATAGCTTTAGAGTATTGAGGTTCATTTCATAGAACAATTGTTCGCGTTCAATTCACACGTATTCTTACGCTCTTGCTTTAGTTGTTAATGAGACACCACCGAAAGCACATGTGCAGAGGATGTACGCAAATTTTTTAGGCACAGAAAAATAATAATTTAATTTCATACGATTTTGCTTTTAGTTGTCACTGAAACACAGTGTTGCCGTTGAAAATTTCGAAAGTGTCACAAAAAGGGTATTCGAGAAAAAAGGGGATTTTAAGGTAAGATTTTTGTACAAAAAATAAAAAAGCGATTATACATACTTAAATTAAAAATCAATCTTAAAACTAAAAAGAATTCACAGATCCATTCAAATATTAGTCATATTGTCAGAAATAAAGAAGTTACTTTTGCAAAGACTCTTGACAATGATTATCACTTTTTAGAAATACTTTTTCTATAATAATTCCCTCAACATACCATGAAGGATCATGGGGACCAGTTACTAGCTAATGTTATGAGGTGATACCGCTGTAGAAAAAACTCTTTTTTTCTCTTTCAGATGGTTTGGTCTGGTATTGAACCGAGGACCTTCTGGTTGGTAGGCGGATGTCTTACCACAGCGACACATTTTTGCTATATTTCGTAATTAATTCTTTACTTGGAGTCCATTTTCCCAGCCACGATTCGAGCAAATTTTGAGAGGAAAGCTTGGATTCAGAAGTTTAAATTCTTTAACAGAAGTACTACCATTAGGCAAAGTAAATATACGTAACGAATTCATGTATGTATGTAACGAATTCATTTAAATTTGAATATACAGTCGCACAGGAAAGTATACATATCTCCTCGAAAACTGGATTTTACATGGAACTATAAGGTTTGGACTTACAAAAACGATATAATGTAAATCTACGCGAAAAATAAAACACAAATATGGTGCTGAGCAAAAAACAACACTTCGAAAGCTCTCGAACCTCTCGATTATGCAGGTAGGGTCCATTTCTTTCTTTTACTTTCTAGTTAGTTCTTATGTAGCCATGCGAATGTAAACATCTACTTCTTTCAGCTCTTAGTGTTTGTTATTGCTTTTATTGTCTGTTACTTGGTTTCTTTTCTGCTTAATAACTGTTGTTGCCGTTCTATTTTTATTTACTTACTCTCAGCTAATGTTTATTGTTGTCGATTTGGTTATTTGTAACCAGTACCTATAGTTGTTCTTGCAGCTTTTGTTTATTTATTTTCGCGGTGTAATAAACGCAGGGATGCGCAACCTGATTTTTGTAACAATATATTACGTGTTAACCTTTTTAAAACGTTTAAACTCCTTTAAATTGCGTTAAAATAAAATAAACACCGCTTTATTGTTGTTACAGTTTTATTTATTTACTACACTATAACATTTATACAGTTTATCCTAATACAACAACTTAATATTCGCTTATACAACACTTTTATTTCCGCTTAACCAAGTCTTTATCTTATGACAGCAAAACGATAACTAAACTAACTTGTAGGTAAAGCAGCCCCTTTATACATCTAATTGCCTGCAATTTGGAAGGTTCCGGAAATATCGAACATCTTCTATTTTCATATTCGTTAATTCAAATGTAACGTAAAGATGGTATTTGGCAGTGTTGCCAAATTGACAAAATACAGTTTTACATCGCTGATGTGTTGTATTTTCTTTTTCGTAACAATATTATAAACTAGGTTAACATTCCCCTTTATTCCGATCCTATCAGTTTTTGGGCCACCTATTTGTTTTTATAAGGAAAATGCAAAGGCGTTTGAAGTAGATGATGTCTTTTGGCAATAAAGAAATTGCTTTTAGAAGAAAAAGGACGTGTCATTTCAGACGAAATGACATCTCTCTGGAGCAGTTACTATTATTATCTTGTTTCAATACTTATTTCCTACTTTATTCCCTTTATATTAATACTAAAAAATGCTACATTGTCCTTTTTTACTTTATTATTAATTTTTTTTACATATATTCATTCGCTACATACGATTGAAAGAGAAAGCACTTCAGTGAATTATTAAGTATGAAATTAAATAAATATAATTAAAAACAACATAAAAAATCTGGTTCTCATCAAAGTTTAAATACTGTCCATTCGTGAGTATGTTTCATAAACATTTTTTGGTTCATTCGAACCGAATAATTCAAGAAATTTGGTGCGTGATCGGCAACAATACATACGGGTCGCAGCTTATCGTGGTTTCGATTACATAGGTACACATTTAAATACAGGTTACGGCTTATAAGACTTATAAATACATTTTTTCTTAAATATTTGCAGTGGTATTGGATGCGGTTTATTGATCGTTTGCTAAAGGAAAGGGACATTTGGTCGAATTTTCAAACTTACATGTGGGTATAAACATGCACATACATACATATATCTGAGATTGACAAACAATATATATATATATATATATATATATATATATATATATATATATATATATATATATATATATATATATACTTAAAACTATATATATATACTTAAAACTAAGGTGAACAAAAAGTATCGAATGCATAACTAATAGTAAAAGAAACAGAAAACTAAGCAAAACAACAAACATATGTAAAGCATTACAGCGAGTGCATAGAGCAAATATATATAATATAAATATAATATAATTCTAATTGGCAATACCACAAAAATTATAAGGCTTACAATCGTACAATAGGATTGTGTGTGTGTCTTTGGAACATTTAATTTGAAGTGCTTCTTAAACCTACAAATTGTGTCTTTGCTAAGATTTAATGTTCATCGATCTTAAGCATTTAAAACTTTCAAAAAAAACTGTGTCAAGGTTAACAAAAACAGAATTTATGTGGGACAGTGTTTCAAGGATAAATTAAAATTTGTGGAATTAAAAAAAGAGTAATAACGTATGTAACCCAATACACATTTTAATTGAAATAAAATTGAACAGTGAAAATTAAAAAGAATAATTATTTCGGCACATAATTAAAATGGATTCCCTGAAAAGAAAACGCACACAAATAAAAAGATCAGTAACAAAAACTTAAATATTGTTAATAACCAAAATGCTGCATATGATGAACTTGATAATATATATATTAAATTCAAAGATTTACAAGACGAATTAAATGCTTTTGTAAATCTAAAGAGGAGAACAACGTTGAAAATATATACAGGGATGAAGCTGAAGAAATTTATTTCGCAGCCAAGGCTGTTTGGTCCTGTAAATCGGATGATACTTCATATGAAGCGGTTGCAGCAGGTGCTCAAGCTAGCACACCAAACATAGGCAATGATTTTAATGCATCCATCCAAGCTTTAGTTCAACAACAGTCAGCTACCTTAACTGTGGTCACGAAATTTTCAATCAGTTAACACTCATTGAGAGTTACGTTTACCTCCCGATTTTGATGAAGATGTTTCGAACTGGATACGATTTCGAGATTTATTTGAAGGTATGGTTCACTCAGAAGCAAATTTGGCTGACATAGAAATATTAGAATGTTTACGAACAAGATTAAAGGGTGAAGTCTCTTCGTTAATAAAACATCTCCTCCAACATGTGAAAATTATAGAGTAGTCTCGAATTTAATAATGGAAAATTACAATAGACCTGATTTAATGGAAAAACAATATTTTACTTTTTAAACGGAAACCTGTAAAGAATTCCACGTGTGGTGAGTTTAAGCGGTTTTATAATAACACTATAGAAACCTACAATGCTTTAAAATTTATTAATGATTCGATAAATACATATCCTCTATTTTATATCCGTTAATTTTTAACTGCCAAATACACAAATAAGTTCGGGAATTTTATTGTTTTTCTTGCACAAATTAAACAAGTGCAAGAAAATACTTAATTTTTTTATTAATATTGTTAACTGCTTTTAACTCCACAAAACTAAAAAACTTATTTTCTTTGAATAAATTTATAACTTTTTTTTAAAAAGAAATATACAGATTGAATTGGTGTTTACTTACTTTAGTGACTAACCGTAAATGTTTTTATATTGAATGTGCAATTTCGAAAAGGGCACAAATCCGAATATTTAAAGTTTACGGGAAATGAAAAAACCTAATTATTTTTCATTAAGTATAATAGTTCAAAAAACCGTATGCGGGTTATATTTTGGGGCTAATTTGTAACCGAAATATTTCAGAAATATTTGGATATTTACTTTACTATATATGTCTGTTTATATATTTAAAATTAATGAGCTGTGCCCTTTTCGAAATTTATGATATCGAGTATACAAAACTTAACGAAAACCCTTTTTAATTTGCAGAAAATTTTAAATTAGATATCAAAAAATTAAAGGAAATATTTCTGCTAAAAATAAATAATATATTTTTGTCAAAAATCTCCTTCAGGAAGCTCTTTTTCATTTGTAGTTGGCCATTGCAGCATTTCATCATAAAATTCTGTAAATTCTGCCGGTATACTATATATTGCTTGAGTTTTACAATATCTACAATTTTTAGATAATTAATAGGTATTTTGTGTTTATATGCTCGATCAGCTTGGGTTGGTAGGTTACTGCAAGTACCAGTAGTAAGCACAAAGATTTCCTTAGAGATGTCCCGGCTATGCGCGTTAAACAAAAAAAGGGGTGGTGCGATGCATTTTTTGTACTCTTTGTTTAAACTATAATTTCGAAAAGGGCACATCTTTTAGAGTTGTGACCTTTTTGAAATGTTTTCTGTATCTGCCAAGACGTCTAAAGTGGAACGAATGCTAGGTATATTAGTTTTTCAAGTGTAGTAAGGCCAGAGAAGCATTTGGGACTTATTGATACGAAAAAACGCACTTCACAAAATGTGCGAGATGTGCCCTTGTCAAAATTGCATATTTAATTATATTTAAATCTTTTATTTTCGTTATAAATAAATTTAAAAAAATATACAAAAACATAAGTACTATTATATTGTACATAAAAAAATTAAGTGTAACATTTTATAGTGGCCAAAAAAAACTTCGACATAAGCTTACAAATTTGTTTTCATTCTTTAAGGCAGGCATTTACAAAAGTAAAAGTGTAGTTGTGTTAGTGAGAACATGAAAATTACTCTGACAGAGAAGTAAAGATGATGGTTTAAAAAAATAAAAAATTAACAAGCATCCGCCGCGCATGTGAATTTGTCGCTGTTTCAGTGAAAACTAAAAACAAGATCGTAAGCAGTGTGACCAGATTTTAAAATGACAAAGATAAATCGCATTCAAAAAAAGCTAAAGGTGGTTTTAAACAAAGTTGTTGAAAAAATTTTTGGTAAATTTAGATTTTACTTAGTCAATTTTA
>JAKWBJ010000357.1:72500-102500 GCA_023159175.1 Wohlfahrtia magnifica | reverse complement strand
TTTTAGTAGAACAGTTGCCGCTACCTTTAGAACCATGGTCGAAACCTCTACATTTAAGACAAGTTCAACAGAATTAGCATTATCAACAGCAAATTTTATAGAAAAAGTTTATACAATTTTTGATTGCTTTAATAACGATTCACTCTATGTGGATAGTTGTGACCGATATGCAGTTCAAGTCAACAATGAGTCATAGTTTTACACAAACATACCTTGAATACTAAGACAGAGTGGAGTTTGTTGATAAATAGAAACGTGTCTTCTTCCGAAGTGGAGTGAAGCTCATCCTAAGCTTATTTCTTTTATTTTTAAACGAAACTTTAAAGGAAGGAATTGAAGTCTACTCTATTATGACAAATGCTCTTAATCAGGACAATTGGAAAATATTTCTTCAGTATTGCGACAAAAATGAGGTCGTAATTACAATCCTTCTGTAGCCCAACTTAATAATATTTTGGCAAAATTGTTTAGACGAGCTCCAGTAACTGTAAATCGAACCAAGATGAATATTGTAAGAATGGAAATTGATACTGATTTTGAAGAAGCAAAAACGTCTACTGAACATGACGAATTAAATCAAAGTGAAACATGCGATGTTGAGTTCGATAATCATATTTATGCAGATTATTTTTTAGAAGAAGTTTTCGATAACAATTCTCTTATAAACGTCGATTTGGCCTCAATAAGATATTTTGTTTAAAACGTGGTTTTTAAAATTCCGAAATTACAATGTGAAAAGTGTTGCAAAGAATTCAAAAAAGTTAATAAAGTACTTACAGCGCCAAGCGCACCCCTGCGTTTATTATACCGCTAAAATAAATTAACAAAAGCTGCAAGAACAACCAAACGTGCTGTTTTAAATAACCAAATCGACAACAACAAACATTAGCAGAGAGTAAGTAAGTAAAAATAGAACGGCAACAACAATTATTAAGCAGCAAAGAAAACAAGTAACAGACAATAACAAACAATAAGAGCTGAAAGAAGTAGATATTTACATTTGCATGGATACATAAGAACTAAATAGAAAGTAAAGGAAAGATATGGAATCTACCTGAATAATCGAGAGATTCAAAAAAGCACATCGATGCGAACAACAATCAGTTTATTTGGTGAAAACTCAGCGAACGTGTAATTGGCTTGAACTCAGTGTAAGAGAGTATAGTGTGGTTAAACTCTGGTTGAAGAGGTTGTGATCGAACCTAAGTTGTAACTACGATCAGGTTGGAAGATCTTTAAGTGGAAAGATCTGTCGAGTGATTGTTGTAAACAGAAAGAGTAATTAAGAATAAAAATTGTTATTTCTTGTAAAAAGGTTACAAGCAGTGGTGCACAAAACTTTAATGAAAAACTAAACACAAGGTTTATTTTTTCTTAACTACAATCCACGAACTCATAAATACACGTTCTTAAAAAGGTAAAAACGTAACAATATTATTTAAGAATCACCAGAAATTGAAGGATTTTGGAAATTTAGTTGTGTAAACGGTCGACTCCAGAATGGAGTATTCGCCACATGTTGAAGATATTAGACTTTCTTGTAATATTACATTTTAGAAAGCATTGCGTTTGGTTTGTAGAAAAAGACAATAAAAATATCTTGGCTATGTAATCATTAAATGAAACAGTAAAACCTAATTTGGATATACTCAGCTTTTGGAATTTATTAACCTTCATTTCAAAACACACTTTGATACAAGATCCTAATGATGTTTTAACGCCGGCTCCGACCGATAAACGCTTTAGAGAAGTATTCAATACTCAACCAGTTACTAGCTAATGAGGTGATACATTTTAACTGATTTATTTTTTAGATGAAATATTTTTGAATTAAAGAAAAGAGAGAAATAAACGAAAATTATACACAAAGGACAAGAAAGCTAGAAACATATTTAACTTGTTTCTAGAAGTACATATGCATGTATATTGTTAAAATATTTTTTTTTTTTTTTTTTGTAAAATCGCTACGAAAATAACGGTATCTTTTGTAACAATTGCAATTATTAATTTAAAAAATTTGTTTAAGCTGTTCTAAGCAGAATAAGTTTTGTTTGTCGTTACATGTTTAATATAGTTTTTAATTAGATACGTACTATGGTTTTATAAATGTACTGATTCTGATTTTTGTAATTTTAAATCGGCAACCCAGATTTGAATTTTATAAATGGCGGATGTAAAAATGTAAACAAAAGAAGAAAAAGTAAAGAAATTTTAACAGCTGGAAACTAAAAATATGAAAGAGCAATAAATATACATATGTACCTTCTTTAGTGTGCCCTGAGTGATGCTATTCAGTTATGTTGTTGTTTTAAAGGGAATTGCGGTGTTGCTATTTTTTCGTCAAATTTTGCGATTTTCGTTAATGTTCAAAGCGCTTTTAAAAGCTTAATATTGTTACAATCAAATTAAAAAACAAATAAAATTTAATTTCTACACGTTGGATAAGCGTTTTAGAATTTGCAATTGTACCAGGTTTTGATTAACTAAAATTGCAGAAAAAATTCTACTATAATTAAAAAGTCAAAAAATCGATAATATACAAAACCGAGAAAGCAAATATAGATAGGCATAAAATTCTTAATTAAATCACTATTTATACATCTACGTACATATGTATGTAAGTGTTATATAATAGAAATTGTTACAACAAACAATAATTGTAACAAAACAAGTAATTGTTATAAAAAAACTTTACCCGTGTATGTGCATACATATGACTTAAATACGTACTAATCTTCCAAATACGGATGTGCAAATTAAAAAAAAAAATTTGCTTTAAAATGCATTATAGTGAAAGGCCAATGTACGCGGCATGCGAAAGCGGGCGGAAATCAGATATTCTGAAATCGTTTGCTTTGAATATATAAATTTAAAAAATATTTGAGGTTTTTCAAAACATGCAAATTTCAATATTTTTTAACTATAAAAATACATTTTTCGCTGTCTATTTTTCCAATTTTTTAGTATTTTACTTAAATCTGAAACTATCGCTAATTCTCTTTTCTACTTGCATTCGCGTTTACACTATACACTAATAATGCAACTTACCATCCACAGTTGCTCACATTGAAAGTCGGGTAACTCATTACAAAAACTTTAGATGCACGTAAAAAGAACAAAAGTAAACTTTTTAAATTTTTTATTAACTACATTTAATAAAGCACTAAGCAATAAAAACAAACAAAAAAATTCTACCTGTAACAAAAAATTATATAAAACAAAACAAAGTGGGGAACTCCAAATTTGAGCTCACATTGAAAGTCGGGCAGATTCGCATATCTAATTTAATACCCAATATGCGTTCTCTTTCTTTTACATTATTATTCAAAATGTCAAGATAAACAGCTTTATCTATTTTACCTTCTATAAAGTGTTAAAATGCAAAAGAATCCAACAACCAAAAAACTCAAAATTGAGTACACCGAATTAAAACATTCGTCTTTAAATATTTTTAACTATCTATTTGCAATTTGCAAAACTACCAACTTTGATGGAGAAGTTCATGAGTACATTACATCAAATGATTTTTTTGCACAAGTCAACATATTAGGCCATACCAGAGTAGTAGTAGAAGAAAAAGAGTTTTAAGTAAATATTATTTTCCTATAGAGTTAATCTTATAACTTAATGTGAACCTTAAAAATAAAAAACCAAGTCGAAAGTTTGGTGGCTCTATCTTTTATAATTTCCAAGATATACCGTAACAAATATTTGTTTTGTAGGAATAGACTATAAACCCAAAATTCTACTCCTATCCCTTAAGGTGCAGCATTTGAATATGTACGTTTGAAAAACACTCTTTGATTGATGATGAATGTTAACAAACAAAAAACTTTACTTAAAAAAAAAAAAAATAATAATTTTAGAGGAAAAGTCACTACTTTTGCCCGTTTTCTCCTGATTTTAATCTCTCCCAGGCCTAATTTTGAAAAGAAATATATCTTATCGCACTTTGGATCTACCTGTGTTCAAATTTAACAAAATCGATTACGCAGGACGGTCTTTTTAACAAATTAAATAAACCAAAAAATATTTCTCTGTTTTCTTCACAATTTAATAAATTTTCTATATTATGTACGAGTATATGATAAAGAAATTCCAATATAAATTCTTGAGATATGCTCTAAAACTAGTTTATGAATTTTAACACGAAAATTCGAAATTCCCTCTCCCGAAAACTCAGGGGTGTCATAGAATCCAAGTCGGTTTTGCTTTTTATCATTTTTGAAAACGAATATTAGATTCATTTGGTGTTTTAATGTTTGAAACAGCTGTTGCTTACATTTGTGGATTTGTTTGCAATTTTTATAATAATTTTTTGATAAAATATAAAATTTATTTATTGAAAATATTGAAAATTGCTATGTTTGTAATAAAAAACTAAATACGCATTTCCCATGGTGTTAGGCACAAAAAAGAACAAATTTTACGTTCTAAGATTCAATTTCTTTAACCTGCCGCAAGTTGCTGATGTTTTTATTTTGCAAATTTTAACAGTTCATCCACATTTTCAGTCGATTCCAGTTTTCTCCTACAGTCTTTATCAAAAAACGGCGGTCCCCAGTCTTATGTGATTTGTGCGCCTTTTTAGTGTGTTCTTTATTGAAAATACATACATTTTGACGAGGTTGATAATTAATCACTTTTAGCACCAGCATCTTTAATTAATTTACTTTTAGTTGCCAGCTAACATACGTAATACAATTTTCGGTAACTAGCAAAGCGACTAAAGTTCAGTTGCCATTCATTATCGAGCCATTATGGCGTTTTCTTTTCTGAGTAAATGTAGATTTTTGATGCCGTTAATTTTTTTGCGTTACTTTCCTAAAAAATTTAATACAAGGAAAGGGTGTCTATCTCTAACTACGAGTATGATGCCTTCAAAAATGTTTGATATTTCTTAATGTTTGACTATTGAAGAACAAACGAAGTGAAACATTTTTTTTATCAGAAAAGAAAACGCCATTAGATATGATTTCATTTATCTATAACGCACTACAATTCAACAACAAAATACAATTTTACTCCTGGTACACGTTTTGTTTCCTTATCCATTCACATCATTATGAGGATTGTTTCGTAATTTGTATATTATCAATAATATCGATGATTATGTAGCTCCTATTTTCATATTTACACATATATAAATAAATATATTTATGCGTTATCCTTTATTTTACAATATAAACATACATACATTTAAAACTAGATAGCCTTTAGCTGCTTGATTTATTTCCAATAAAAAAACCAATAACACGACATTCTGTGACACCTAAAACCGATACTTATTCAAGTTCGAATATAAAACCGATAATCTTGGATTTCATGACGCCAAATATATTTTTATGTCGTTTTCAAATCCAATTCGACATTATTGGATAATATGACACCCCTGATTATTCTCTCTGATTGTTTATTGGAATAGGAGTATTTTATTCCCGTGAAAAGTAAATTCAAAAGGAACTTAATTGCTCGAGAATATTCATTATAAGGTCCTCATACTTTCTTACTTACTGTTATTAAAGTGCCCAATTATACTTATTACCATTCATCTCAATAAATAAATAATTTACTCAATTTATAACGGATCTTAAAAACCAAATATCATTGTATTCGTAACTAAACGTACTTCTCAAATGAATATGAATAATGCGATCCCTATATAAAATAGCGTTTAAAAACATCTCGAAACTTGAACAATTTGGAATAAATACAATACCCGGAGATTATACAAGTTTACTTAAGTAAAGTATATACCATTCAGAAGGTCTGTTCTTCTTATTTCCATTTTTTCTAAATATCGCTTAATATTTAGCTTAGATTAGATTTTTGTTTTATTTGACAGCAAGTTAAAAGAAATGGTGTCACTTACCAGAACTTTAAAGCTATTTTAAACTTAAAGTTATTTGCTTGATATGGCCACACATGTTGTTTGACCTTTTTGACTGCTGAATAAAAATTATTTGAAATGTTTCCCCTTTCATCAAAAAGTATGTTTTCACGGTGAAATTGTGCTACTGTTTTCCGCTCATGAAGCAGATGTAAAGACTCTTTCGTTGAGGTAACTTACTCAAACTGGCACCCGTACATTTGCCAATGAATTCTATATATGCATTACCAATTTCTGTATCTTCAATCAAATAAATGTGCGTATATACGTGTAGAAATGACACAACAAATAAATTTGTTCAAGGTTTATATACTTTTAATTTGATATTTTTTAAGAACTTTTTGGGCTTCCATGTCCAAGTAAACTGGTAAAAAGATATTTTTCTGCCATACAATAAATAACAGTGTAACATCTTTCCTGTTTATCAATAATTCTGAAAGTAAGACCTGTGCGTGTTAAGCCAGGCGCACCATAATAATGGCAGAACAAAACGCATCAAATATGGCGCAAAAGTGCTGTCAATAATGCGTCAGTCACCATTTTTAACAGTGTTGTCAATTATAAGTAACGCGTATTTTAACCAAGAAATTTGGTATCAGTTTTCCATTTTTATTAGTTTATAATAATAAGAAAGTCCTTTCAATTACTATTATAATTATTAAAATAATTATAAAAGTTTGCTCAAATGTGACATACAACGCTTTTCCTTCAAAAGTTAATGCTTAACCAGACTTCAACACCACATACCATTTTAAAATTCTGCCTCATTTTACCAAATATCTTAAGTACTCAAAACTCTGTAATCTAAGTTCTAGAAGACTAATTTATTGCAATAAAAAAAAAATCTACACAAAATAATAACTAATATTTATTTTGAAAGATTTTTGCTACCAAAAAACGTTTTAAGTGAATTGACACATAAACTTTATTTTGAAAAAGTAGTTCGAAACTCATAATGGTGGGATAATCAGAATTGCCAGATTCTAGCCCTAAGTGTCCTCTATCATACCTTATCTTTGGAGTTTCGGCACAAGTCATACAGTGGGCTCTAGAGGCCAAAAAGTGTTTGGAGTGAATTGGCTAAAAAACCTATTTTTGAAAAAGTTGTTCGAAACTCATAGTGGTCCCGGGAAAACCTGGTATGTCAGGTTGTAGCGCTAAGTGTCCTCTATAATACCCTATCTTTGGATTTTTGGCACAAGTCATACAGTAGGCGCTAGAGACCAAAAAGTGTTTTGAGTAAACATTGTTTTTCAATATATAAATTGGATTAATTTTAATATTTTTTATATTTAATTTTATATATATTATATAGTACATAAATATTTATTTCAAATAAAATAAGAATTTTTTAAAATAATTTTCAAGATATCTGAACTAAAAAAGTTTGTTAAAAATGAAAAACTTTGTTATCTTTTGAGTCCATGAAAATGAAATTTGACTTAGCAGCATTGAAAAGTTTGTTATCTTCAGGATTTTTGAGTCCATGAAAATCAACTGGCAGCAGTGTCTTTTGAGTTAAAAATTCTCATTTTTTTCTACACAACTTCGGCAAAAGAGAGTAAGACCAGCTTTGCAGAATAGTGTGTTTTTTTTCAAAAAAGTTTGTTAACTTCACGGTGATATATTTTCTCTTAATTTCATCATTCATCGCTATTCTCTTATTTCAACACAACTTCATAAACAGGCATAGCAGTGTAGGATTTTGCAAATACATTGACAATGCTGGCCTGATTTAGTACTTTTTAAAATTTACGGTACCTACGGAAATACTTCGTCATCTTTTTATTTGAATACATTCATCGCTTTTTGTCGTATATAACTAAAAAAACAACACACATAATTAAATGGTGATGATGAGAATAAAACCAAATCAAATTCTGATCTATCGTCATTAAGACTACAAAGATGAACCATGAAACGTACAATAGTGAAATAAAAGGTCTAGGTAGAAAAAGAGGGTTCAACTAGGGATTATACCATAATTGAATTTCGCCTACAAATGTTAGGGTCATATTTCAAACAGTTTAGTCACATACAAACACAAATTGAAAAATTATTTGCAACTAATGAAGAAAGAAGCGAACTGGAAGAAATTTTCACTTCGGCTAAATGATTTCGGTTTAATGATCGATCTATTAAATAAAAAGCATCGTTGATCAAAATTTTTTGAATACATTCAACTTTGCACATCACAGTCATCTTCAAAAATTAAAGTTACCTAAGTTCGATGGGAAGTATGCTGAATATTCTCGATTTATTACTACGTTTAAAATGTAAGTTCATGATGAAATCTGTATTCCCACCATCGATAAATTCAATTATTTGCTGAATTGCCTTGATGGCCAAGCATTAGCTGTAGAAGAACCATTACAAGTCGTAGAAGAAAACTATCAAAAGGCTCTTGATTGCTTAAAGGACCGCTATGACAAAAAATCTGATTTTTATCGAAAATGTCAACTAGTTATTCGCTACTCCAACAGTAAATAAGCCAAATGCTATAGCTCTACGATCTATATTAGATAACGTTGCAGCCCTTCGCAGTTCCTTGTTATCTTTAGGCTCTGAACGTAATGTCATGAACGCCATAATAATCCACATTGTTCTATCGAAAATAGATCCTGAATCCAAAGCAGCTTATGACGAGAAGCAGGATTTCAACAAAATGCAGTCATCGCCGCCAATTCCTTGAAGGCCGAACAACAGAGGCCGAATCGTCCCATAACCTTGAAAAGAGTTTTAAGCCTAAGTTCAAACGTATGGATCTATCATTAGTTACATCTAACACCCTGTTCCAAAACAAAGATCATTTCATCGGAAACTGCGCTTCATATCTCACACTACTTGGACCTCGTCGCTTCGAATTTGTCAAAGAATGTAATCCTTGTATCAACTGTCTTCGGAAGGGTGATATGGTATCCAAATACTTGATGGGCATTCAATCAAGATGCAGAATGCGATGATGCATCTCTCATCACTCATCGCTACACAATCCAAGTTCACCTTTAAACACTGACTAACAGCACGCTCCAAGTTCTTTGTTTCAACAACAGCACTCTTCTAGTTTGTCATTTCGACGTTATTTACCTTCAATTTCGTCGCTTGTTTCTCATTTATCGCCATTATTGATCCAACCTTCGTCTTCATCGCCTTATCAATCGATTAATAGTTCACAATCATCGTCAAAACCATCTACTACTGCGGCAAATGTTAGTTTTACACAGAATTCAAACTTTACTACTCGCAGTTATCAAAAGGTATTACTTCCTACAGTCGTAGTTTTGATAAAAGACAAATTTTGAACATTACAGCCTTATAGAGCGCCTTTAGATTCGTGCTCAGAAGTCAATTTCATTACCCAAGAAGCCGATCGTTTTCGCCTCCAACAAACAAAATATCTTCAAGAAATAGCCGGAATTGTCGAAATTTGTTCTCAACTAAAACACAAAGTTACTGCTACTGTCAAGTTCCACTTATCGAATTTTAAACTCACAACGTTTTCGGTTATAAAGTCAATTTCTTCGCTGCAACCTTCGCAACGTATTTAAGCAGAAAACTGGAACAGTTCAACTGGTATACAGCTAGCAGATCCACTCATCTATTTACACAGTTTATTGATTTTCTACTTAGTTCTGAAATATTCTTCGGCTTATTGCTCGACGGTAAAACCCAACTGGGTGATGGTCTGCCTCATTTAATAAATACAACTCTTGAATGGGTAATAGGTGGTAAAACTGAATTTTCTCTGCAAATAATGTTTTGTCGTGTAATATAGTCACCCTTCAAGAATTGAATTCAATGCTTAAAACCTTTTGGGAAGTACAAGAACTTCTCCTAAATAAATCTGGCATATCCGAAGAGGAAAAACGATGAAAACAACATTTTCTTGAAACCACCGTTTTTGAAAAGAATGGAACGACGTTTCAAAAAAGACGAGACGTTAGACAAAGTGTATACGGACTTCATGAATGAATATATTGAATTGGGACACATGTCATTAGTAAGTTACGATAATTTGAATGAACCACATTATGTGAAACCGCATCATTCTATATTGAGCCTTCAAAGTGTATCAGCTAAATTAAGAGTAGTATTAGATGCATCAGCTCATATATCAGCAAACACTTCTATGAACGAACTACTAATGAACGGCTCAAGTATTCAGTAAGACTTTCTTTAACAATTCTTTGTTTTAGATTTCACAAATTTGTACTGTCAACTGATGTTTGTAAAATGTACAGGCAATTTTTAGTAAACGAAAATGATCGAAATTTTCAACTCATTCTGTGGAAAGATACATCAAATATTCCTCTCAATCTATACCAAATTAATATTATTACTTATGGTACATCAGCTGCACCATCCCTTGCCATCCGTAGTTATTCATTAATAGCGGCCACATATAGAGGGTAATTTCCCATTGGCTCTCACGTTCTTAAAAATGATCTTTCTGTAGATGACCTTCTCACAGGTGCAGCATACATTACTGAACTTGTAGCGAAAAAGACTGAAATTACGAATATTTTGGAAAATAGTGGTCTAAAATTGGCTAAATTTAGCTTAAATAGCCTTCACCTAAGCGATTTCAACAAGGAACTTGTTTTCAAAGAAAAAATGAAATTATCGCAACAGCTCTTGGACTGTCATTGTTGCCCAATAAAGGTATCTTTTGCTTTCGATTCGAATTATCAAGACTTCAGACTTCTATAAAAAGATTAGTTTTATCCGTAGCTGCCAAAATTTATGATGTTCTTGGATTGTTAGGCCCAATAATAACTTCGTGCAAAATAGTAATTCAAGAGATGTGGTAGCAGCAAATAGATTGTTATGCACTATTAAATGAACAGTTGGGTACACCCTAGTTTCAAATTGAAGAAAAGTTACCTCACATCAATAAAATAGAAATTCCGAGATTCGTAGAAAGTGCTCCAGACTTAAATTTTGATATTCATGGCTTTTCGGATGTGTGGCAATTGACATACGGATGCTCTATATATATTCGTGTAGCACACCGAAATGGATTTCTTGTGAACTTACTTATCGCGAAACCTAGAGTTGCACCTGTGGTCCAACAATCACTACCAAGATTAGAGTTATGTGCTGCCCTACTATTAAGCCGCTAATGGAGCAAAATAATATATCCATTTCAAAGTTATAAGTATCGCATATTTTTCTGGACAGTTTCCAAACTCGTACTAAATTGGCTAAAGGCTTATTCTTCGTCGTATGTATCTTTCGTGGCTAATCGAATTTCAGAAATTTAAAACATAAGCAACAACATACCGTGGCGTCATGTTCCTTCTAAACATAATCATGCCGACCTAGTATCCTGAGGGTGTCTCGCTGACCAATTAACCTCTACAATCTGGTTGAGTGGCCCATATTTTCTTAAAACCGATGAAGTAAAGTATCCCCAAAATCTCAGTTTCATATACTGCGAAGAACTTAGAAAATCATATTTTATTGCAACAAATATCAAAAACAGTCATTGTTTATTAGAATATTGCACATTATGATTTATGTTCATAGCCTTTTTTACAAGAAAAATCGAAATTCTTATATTTATAACAGCTAAAGAACTTAACTTTTTTTGGAAGATAGTGCATGACATTCAACAATCGTTCTTCAAGGAAGAAATAAATCATATTCAGAAAAGTAAAACTCTTCAATAGGTAGATGTGGAATACATCAGCGCATCTATTGTTACAACGCTAATAACTTTGTCGGGGCTCAGGCGAAACTTTCAGAATTCAAGCAACGTTCTTTTGATAATGATAAGACTAAAGCTCTAATGGAATATAGTGAAATAACCGGGTTCCAGTTTTCGTTCATTCCACCTAGATCGCCTCATTTCGGTGGGCTTTAGGAGTCGGCGGTAAAATCTACATAAACTGTTTTGGTTATGAACATGTCAATCGCCGGAGAGCTTATGAAGAATTGTTAATAATCCTTATAGAAGTTGAAACAGCTTTAAACTCCCGTCCATTGGCATCAAAATCTGACGACCCAAATGATGGAGAAGCTATTACACCAGCTCACATATTTATTGGCTCATCGTTGCTTGCTTTATCTGACGAACCAATAGAACCCGCAAAAAACATAAGCTACTTGAAGCGCTGGCAAATTGTTACCTACTTAAAGGAACAGTTTTGACTACAATGGGTAGGAGACTATATTCGTACACTACAATAAAAAACTAAATAGTTAAGATCTCATGCTAATATTAAAGAAGGAAGACTAGTCATTATCCATGAAGAAAATCTACCTCCACAGCAGTGGTTCCTTGCTCGTATTGTAAAAACTATTCATGGTCGAAATAGCAGAGTATGAGTCGTAGATAATTAAGTTTTGTGTTCTTATTATCTTTGTTACGAATTCATTACTTTAAATATTGTCGATTAATGCATTCCTTTAAAGACCGTATCGGTTCTTTAGGAATTTATTTTTCTTCTTTTCTTATTTTCTTATAATTTGTAACTGTTGTTATTTACTTGCAAAATATTAACTTCTAGTTTAAGGAATTTTTGTAAAACATTCATTCTTACTCTAACCACTAAAGAGAGCAGAAACAAGAAAACAATCGTCTTTTTTTTGGTTATTCAATATTTTATATTAATAAATTAATTAATCAAATCAATAATCAAGATTTATTACCTTGATTCCGAGATTGGATGCGAATAACTGGTACAACATTTAAAAATATTTCAGTGGTTTGTAGTCGATGTTGCAAAACGTTTACGCAAATTCAAAGGTTTAATTTTGCTGACAATATTTTTGGAGCCATTTTTCACGCCAACACATGTTAAGGATTCATTCGAAACAGCGCTTGTTATTGTTGTTGTTGTCGTATTAGCAGATGAAAGTCGTAATTGCTTTTGATGAAGTATAGGCTTAACATGAATTTTATTGGGTAGAAAAAGTTTTGTTAAGGCCTTTCGCTGTTGGTGATGATGATAATCGGCTACTTTTTGCTGTTGCTGTTTTTCTTGTTGTTGTTGGTATAGTGCTCGTGCATTAAAAAGTTCTTGATCCGCTAATTGTGTATGTGATTGCTGTTGTTGTAATTGTGGCTGATAGTAATGTTGTTGATCCTGATGTTTAGTTGGGGTTGTGATTGCTGTTGCTGTCAGCGGGACGTATGAAGTGGGTGCCTTTAGCAATAAAATACTATTTTTGTTTTCATCAGGTTGTGAAAGAGATACAAAATTTGGCGATTGCGTTTGTCGGGTCCTTTGTTGTACAATGATTGTTTTCATAAAGGGTATCTGATTGCTTCTACTGCCATCAATAATCGCTGTGTCTGAACATTTATTCAGTTCTGAATGAACGCTGTCATTATCAGCATCCGGTGCTGACAAAATTGATGTTTGGCATGTGGCGAAATCGCCTTGCGTGACGGACTGCAAAAGTGATGGTGGTATTTTGCGGACAAAAATAATATTCTTATTTGCTTGAACTCGAAATAATTGTTCGGTTTCGCTTAGATCGGGAATATCATATTCAAAATCCTCCTGAATGAGGTCATCTGAAATGGAATGGTATTCATCACTAGTGTTAGTGATCAGAATGCAGGGAGAAAGAAATGAATTATGTGTATTCGAGTCGTTATCGGATGATAAGTCCAATTTTAGTTTAACAGTTGAATCATCAATCACATGACTATCATCATTACTAACGTCATGAGATATTTTAAGGACACTTTTGCATTGTAGCTCAGTTGGGGGCTGTGACTTCAGCGGTTCAAAATCAAACTCGGTTTTTATAACCTGTTTAAAGTCTGTATTGTGTCACAACATATCCGCTTTACGGTGTTGATTATCATCGTTGACATTGTTGTCACTTAGTTCAAAATCATCGTGCACCAACTCTAAGTCCATATCGCCATCATCTTCCAAATCCACTGAAGATGAATGGTGTTGATGCGGATGGTGGTGAGAGGAAGTCATTTGTAAACTGCCAACATTATTGTGATTATTATTACTACTTATATAGAGATTGCTACTATTGTGGGAATCATTCTGGTGATGCCCTGAGTGGTTTTGGAGGTTGCGATTATTGCTATTTGAGTTTGATTGATATGAAGAACATTTACTGTTGTTATGGCTATTCACATTGCTATTGCCATCATCGTCTCGCCACTTATCCATAGAACGTCGTCGTGCATTCATAAAAAAATTACCTACTGTTGTTGGTTCCAAGCCAAGTTGCCGCGCAATGGTTACTTGCATTTCCTTCGAAGGCCGTTTAGTTTCCTGCAAAAAATATTATATAAAATTATTTCAATATATCAGGATATGATGCGCTATCAGCATATCATTTTAAAGCTATTTCATACTTTAAATATAGCCTGCAATGTACGCCTTTGTAAATCAGTGAAAACAAGACGAGGTTTCTTAGGCAGTGGCATATGTTCCACTTGTGGCTCGTCTTTACGATGATAGGATCCACCCGCTGTTACTACTATTCCAGTCGAGATGTTGCCTGAAGAAGCACCCGGAAGTGATGTCGAACCTGTAAAATCCAAATCAAAGTCGTCTAAGAGACAAATTAAGCTGCTCAAGTATTACGTGTCCTGTTTTTTACTTACCAAGAGAAGAACAGTTATTGACTATATGATGGTTTATTGAGCTGTTACCATGATTGGTGCAGGAACTACGTTGCGGCAGTTGAGCCGCAGCTATACGTAAAGCAGACATTCGCTGAAATTCTGGCTCCTGCAGCCATTTGAACATCCGTCGAAACGTTTCTCGCCCCGATTTAAGTTTCGACCAGGGTTTAGGATTACGCAAGAGATCAGATAATGTACCTTGGGAACGACACAAGACCCGTTGAGCGAAAATTGCTTGAGGTATGCTGTAGCGCTTTAATTCGGCTGAAATACGTAGGGCTAATTCTTTTGTATTAATTTCCTCAATATCGCCACAACTAGAACTAGTGGTGCTATTACTGAGCGAGCTAGGATTTGAATTGGCTGCAATATTATGTTTGTTACGTGTTGAAATATCATTCTGTGGCTGCTGATTGTGAACTTGCTTGTGTTGTTGATGTTGCTGTTGAGCTTGATTACTTTGTGTTTGCTCAGAAGAATTGTTGATACATTCACTAGTTATTGGATGTGATTTGGAATTTTGATGATGTTGCTGAGTTGTATGAATTATTAGTTGAGTATCTAAACTACCTTTAATCACTAGCCGACGTTCATTTAATAAAGTCGCATCATCATGCGCATGGTTACTGGTAACTAACAGTGTTTGAGGTGCATCAGTTAAATTGTGACTTTGAGGTGGCGGCGAAGTAGTCAGTGATACAACGTGCTGTTGTCGATTGTCTTGCAGAGCAGAAATGTCCACTAAGCCTTTGTTGTTATTCAGTTGTGGTAAAGATACAACCGTACTAGGTGAGTTTAATGAACTTGTTGACACTGAATGTGGACTAAGAGCTCCAGGACTCGAAAGTTGTAGTTGCAAGTGGGACCCATTTCGACCGTCAGCGTTCGATGCTGATGAGGTAGATGCTGTGGTTGATACAACTAAATCTCTCTGCTGTGAAGTGTAAGGTGACTCATAATCCGTTACTATAAGACTTTCTCCCACAACACTTGTGTCATCAATATCTGCAGAAGAAAGGCATACTAGATGACGTTGCGCAGCAGATCCTGTTACGTTGGTGTTACTATTACTTGTTATGGCATGAGATTTCGTTCCGGAGGAGCTATCCTTGCAATGAAGTAAATTTGACTGTGAATTTTTCGGAGATTGCAAATCAGTTGAATGACTGTAGGATGACTGAGGGGAAAGTGGCCCACAGCCACCGGGTGACGTCGCCGGTAAATCACATGATACTACAAGTCCAGAAAGTGTATGTGAAGGCGAGCTGCCATAGTTATGTGGTGGTGTCAAAGACATTCCCATTGAAGGCAGTTTATCGTATGAAGAATAGGGCGAGGGCTCACCTCCACTAAGACCGCTCAAACTAAGGGAACTTAAGGGATTCGAGTGATGCTGGTGCGTGGGAGGATGCTGTGAATTCTGATGTTGATTATGACTGTGATGCGAACTTGGTATTACTACATAAGGGCCACCAACTCCACTTGAACCATTCGAAGCACTGTTAACATTTGCGCCATCATCATTAGCAGCATCGTTGTTATTCGAGCTACTTATGACACCACCCCCACTTATGTGTCCGCCGTACGCAAATTTCTCTGACATTGTAGAAATAGGTGGTAATGGTTGCAGAGGTGTCAATGTGGCATATGCTGATGAGGGACTGAAACCAGTCGGGGATAGAGGTTCATCGTTTACAACAGAAGTCAGAGTTTGGTAGGAACTTGTGCCTAATGAATTTTCTCCCACACTCACTACGCTCAATTCGGGAGGGCTTAGTATATGTGTTGTAGAGTCTCGAGAATCCTCGTGATTTTGAACTATTACCGATTGTATTGAGGAATCATTATGGACTTTGGTACGGCAACGTTGCTGGTGCTGGTTGTGCTGATGTTGCATATGATGTAAAGATGTAGCTTGATGTGTCTCTGATTCTCCAGAGCCATCATAATTTGCTTGATCCGATGAGCCCATTGTCGTGTGATCATCCGCTGTCAGATCTTCTAATACAGCTCCCAAGTCACAGTTGCTTTTCTTAAGATCACTGTTAAAGCTATTGTTCTCACTAGTGGTACCACTATTGTGACTATTACATATATTATCGTTATAATTGTTGTTACTGTTGCCACCATTACTATTGCCGTTGACTATTACTAATTTGTTTTTTTGCTCGACTGCAATGATATGTCTTATAGTATTTGAGCAATTAGAGCCCACAGACAGTGCGTCCAAAGTATTAGCTCCGGCCACAAAATGTACGGGACTTTCCAGATGTAAACGCTGCGATAAACCTAAATTTTGCTGTTGATTGTGTTGATGATGATGATGTTGTATATGGTGATTATGCTGCTGATGCGAATGATCTTGTAGCCTGTGTGTTTGAAACGTTGGACTATGGTGATCGATAATACTGTGTACCATATCCATGTTGCTATGTTCGCCTGAATCGGAATTCAAAACAACACTAGACGTTGTCGCCACCTCATGTTCATCGATAATTCCATCATGTGCTGACAGCACTGTTACAGACGATGCCGGCGATGGCGTACGTCCAGCAAATGTGTGTTGCACTATCAAATCACTGGTGTCCTCCACCAGTTGCCGGCTCAATGTCTGTTGATCAATTATTTCACTAATTGACTCCATGCTCAACGTCCCATTCGAATTTGCCAAGTGATTGAGCATTAAGTATAAAATTTTGTTTTCCTTTTCTATTTTTAAAAAGACACAATTTATAAATTTTTTCTTAATTTTTGTGTTATAATTATTGGTTTTTAACTACGTCCCAGATTAATAAGAGCACTATGGTTTATTACAATGACTGCATTACAACTTCATAAGATTGACAACTCGTTTTCACGTTTTTTCCAACAACTGCAATTTAAATAAAATAAATTATTATTTTCTAAGTTGTGTGTGAGAGAACTCATTTGAATATCAAATTGAAATCATGCGTTGTGCTGTTTTTTAATACTAACGTACACAAAATTATTTAAACCGAATATTAGCATTTTAACAATAGCAAATTCAACTTATCGCAAAAAAGTCAGAGGTTTAGAAGTTTTCAAAACATTCTAAAAATATATTATTTTTTTTTAGTAATTTTCCAATTTAATTGGAAGCTTGAATGAAATACAATATATATATAACGACATTTACTGAAATTTTATACAATTTTATACATTATCAGCTTATTTAAGTGGAAATTGTTATTTTTTATTTTCACTCTGTTTCTTTTATTTTTCTAATTAGAAAAGTTGTAATGAAAACAAGATAAGCAGTTTATGCATTAGTTTAATAAGGCAAAATATCGTTTAAAAATTATTTTTTAATATTTCATTTTTCGTTTAAGTTTTAATAGCACAGGATTTTGTTATAATTTGTTTTGGAAATAATATGAGAAATATATTTATTATTACAAAAATTTTTAAATTAATAAAAATGTTTTTGTTTTTTTTTTTTGTTTTCAAAGTTTTCCTTTCTCTTTAATCTTCCTATTGGAAATTTTTTATAGATATGAAGGATGGATAACGTAGTATGTTAAGCAAGGGTTATCTTCTGAAACTTAACCACCATTAGAAGGAAAAAACAAAAAAGAAAACAAATAAACGCATGTATTCGGTCACACACTCATGCAAATATAGTTCAAATACTACATATACTATGCGTTAGAAACCCAGTAGGCCATAAACGTAGTAAACAGAATTACCTGATATTCTGATTTGTTTTGCTACAAAAAACGTTTTTTTACTAAACTGTATGATCAAGGAATTAGAATGTTTGGTTTCACTTAAATATTTTCAAAATGTTTCAAGATTATGCCCTAAATGATATTACCTCGTAATATTATGAATTTAGTGAAGACAGTTACCATCTAATAGTCTAATAATATAAAAAACTTTTATTAAGTTTAAGCATACAAGTTAGATAAAGTTTTAACAAATACAGCTTTATAGTCTTTCTTTTAACTTTATTTTAATGTTATTAATCTTTTTGTAATAACTGCTCCTTAATTAAAAACGTAAATGTCTGGAATGCTGCGTTATAAACACCTTTATGTGTAGTATGTGAATGTTAAAACGAGGAAAATTTGTTTGCATGAATCCAGAAAATTTTACAAACATTTTATAATTTATATGTATATTTATATTCCATTAACTAATTTTTTTGTGGTTTTACAAGAATTTCTAACCTTTGTTTTATTTATTACTTTGTATAACACCGATAACATCTTTACATTTGTTCCACATTTTTTCTTTACTTTTTACTATTTTGGTTGTTTTTAATGTTTTTTTTAATATGCCTAAGCCAAAATTTATTTAACGCTGTGATATTTTAGCAAAATATAAAATTAATTAATTAATTTTTTTTTTTAATTTAATTTTGTTATATTTCGCATTTGCTAATCTTGTTTTGTTTATTAAATATTATAAAATTAATTCCAATCAGGGAAAATTGAGTAGAGAGCTGAAAAAGAAGGGACATGCGCATATTGGTTTTTGGAAGTGCAGGACACATATCTTTAACTACCAACAAAAAGAGAACACAAAAGAAGAGATATATGTACCCTAAGCCAAATATAATACATGTATACCATCCACATATGTCTGTTTATATACAGTGTTGGATAAAAATAATACCTATATAAAAATGATATTAACGATATTACTTCTTTGAGAATTTTAGAATGTAGACAAATATTTTAATAGAAAATTGAAAAAGACTTTTCATTACTTTTTACCTCGTAATTATTTTAAAAATTTAAATTTATTGATAGAAATTCGATTATAATCAAAACTTTTTTAACTCACGTATGGTTGTACACTCATATAACATATAGCAAATGATAACTTAGCTCTTACTAAATGTTGTAAAAAAGTAATGATTGGTATAATAATAAAGTTTTATTCTTTAAAAACTTGGGTTAAAAATAGAGAAATTCGAAATTTAAGCCCTTTTGCGAAGGCACATTATTTATTTACCAAATATTTGTTTATTTATTTATTTTTTAACTGTATTCAAATTTTCTGGAATATGAGTTTTATGGAAAGTGTGAATAAAAAACTATTACGACATATAGGTAAGCAAGCTGACCAACTATGTAAAATTTTTTTTTAAGTATATACATTTTAATTTATAATATTAGTGTGGTTGGTGTGTCCAGTGAAAGAAAAAGATAGTAAAGTTTGAATCAGTGAATATTTTGAATTTGTATCTTGGTTGTGGTTGGTGTGTCCAGTGAAAGAAAAAGATAGTAAGGTTTGAATCAGTTAATATTTTGAATTTGTATGTTTTTTGTCTTATATCATTCATTGGCATTGAAAATTTAATTTTATTTCTCTGTTTTCCATAATCTCAGTCAAAGGATCCCGGTTAAATTCCAGACCATCTGACTACTCTAACTAATGTATTTGCCGTTGGGGGCCAGCGTTAAACTATAGGTGCCTTTTAATGAGTATACAACTAGAATCGGATGCAGCTCATTGATTGAGAGAAATCTTCCTTATTCCACAAAGGATGTCGCGGGAATTAGGTATGTCTGTATGTATTATCTCACTCTTGTGTATGTGTATATTTTTTTTATTATCATATGTATGTTACGCATCGTATTCAGCTTTTGGTGGATTCAATATATAACTTGCCATTGATTTGCGTATACACCCACTTCTTGTAATCGATCTAATTGTATATCTATCAACAACTGCTAATTTTGCTACAATAGTATAAAAGCCTTCTTTAACTGAAAATGAATGTAATGTAGGGCAAATTTTTATTACTTTTGACGGAAGTTCTTCCTAATTTTCACTTATCAGCTATCTCTTTCTCCCAGAATGTTTTGTGTAAAGATTTTAAATGACGCATTAGTCCGCTTGTAAACATCTGTCATTATAATTCAGTATTCGATAGACGCCAAAATGTAAACACACATTTTCTTTAATCGCTATAATAATGTAGAATTTTGTGCCTAAAAAGGATGTTTTTCGGGGAAGTCTGATAACCTTCTTTCATTTAAACAAAACGACTACTGAATGTTATCGATTGTTGGTAGAAGCTTACGGTCAACATGCAACAACTCAAAAAACTTTTGAACGATGGTTTGGGCGATTCAAAAGTGGTGATTTCGACACAGAAGACAAAGAGAGGCCTGGTCAGCCGAAAAGATTGTTGTCAAACGCAAGAGGAGCTTGCATTATTATTGGGAGTCACACAACAAGCCAATTGCAAAAGTCATATGTAAAGCCCGGCCAGCCTGTCAAATCAACGCCGAAGTTATAGATATTCATGACACCAAGGAAAGGCTTGTATTTGGTGGGATCAGAAGGATGTTTGGTATTAGGAGCTGTTGAAATCGGGTCAGATGATCACAGTGAACCTATACCGAACACAATTGATTCGTTTGAAGAGAGAAATCAACGAAAACCGACCAGGCACGAGGGCATAATCTTCCATCTTGACAAAGCTTGGCCACATGCTGCAAGACCAATCAGAAACTACTTTCTTGGCCGACCGCATTTTCGAAGAATATATATATATATATATATATATATATATATATATATATATATATATATATATATATATATATATATATATATATATATATATATATTATTCAAGATTATTCAAGATATTCAATGGCCGTGTTATCTCATGTCGTGGCAATGATAATTGGCAGCCACGATCATGTAATTTGACACCGTTGGATGCCTTTTTTTAGGGATATTTAAAAGAAAAAGTGTACGTTAATAAGCCAAGAACAATTCAAGAGCAAAAGATAAATTCCCTGAAAACTTTTTGTTTTATTTACAATTAACAACGTGCGTTTTGGTTGGACCACCCTTTAGTAAAGATTGTCGGTAGAGTGTGGAAACAGTAATAAGAACAGTAATAAAAACTTTAAAAAAACTAAAATTGTAACTTTTGGTCAGCCGTCCGAGCAAACTAACTGACAGAGAATATCGAATGTGTGCCTTTTAAAGCAAAATTCAAAACAACTGCGCTCCAAAAATCGAAAGATGCCAAACAAAAGACCATTAGAGTATCAACAACAAGTATCGTGGGCGCTGCAAGATGCCGTTCATTTCGTTAGTTAACCAAATAAACGTATATCATTCGCAAATAAATACGTTAACGTGCCACCGGAGTTTACGAGAATTAAAATTTTTTTATTACGGAAGTAAGTTTAGTATTGTTGACATCAAGAGAAGACAGATGGTATAACAAAAATCAGGAATTGGCCCTAATATAGTAAACTTGTTGCCAAATATTAAGCATGGTGGAAAAGGTGTAGTGTTGTGAGCGAGTATGGCAGCTGGTGGAGTAGTTAATTTCGTAGTTATCGAATCAATGATTCACAAATAAATATGTACATATGTACTTGGGTGTGTTGAAAAGGAATATTAGGTAGAGTGCTGAAAAATTGGGGTTACTTAGGTATTCTTAGGTACTGCAGCTATGCAAATCGATAATAACTTAAAGTTAACACTAGAATAATTATTGTTTTATTTAATTTTTATTGTTATGAGCGCAGACTTTTGGATCTTTGAAATACAAGGCTTTTTATTAAAAGTACCGTTAAATTATCTGGAGTAAGCATGTATGTATGAAAAAAATTACATCGTCAATATTCACTGCACTGTCATATTGATTTATCCTTTGTTCTTTGATTTGTATTGCTAATATTTTCAAGGTTATATAAAAATCAGTTCAGAGTGAGTAAAAAATTAGTTTAATACTTATCGAGAAAAAGCCATATGTACATACATACATATGTATGTTACGAAAAGAACAAACATCCCATCTCTGCATCATTTTTGAGCTAGTTTAAAGTTCAGTTGCAAATAAGTCCTACATGGTGGACTAAAGCAATTATTTTTGTTTTTGACTTGACTGTATAAATGCACATACTTAGTACATATTCATAGAAACATACAAATTATATATATATAAATATATATGAATGTATGTGTTTTATGTGAGAATATTCATTAAAACTGTAAGGCGCATGCTTGTTGTTTTTTTGATGTTGCCAATGTCATTGTGGTGCTTTTGTATCGTATCACATATACTTTATTACCGTAAACATTATAGGGGTTGATTTTGACAAATACCCAGTAAACACGAATGTAGATATAAAACTAATGTATTGCATAACTTTATCTTATAACAATTGTAGCCTTCTTCATGGTCTCTTGGGTTTCCCGGAAAAGCGGGAAATTTTTAATTTCCCGGGGCCCATTTTTAGATAATGATCTTTTTATTTAAAAACAAAGACATTTACTTAAAAGCGAAGTTAACCTAAATACAACAAAAATCTGTTATGTTCAGATATCACCTACTTTTAAGACTTGTGCACTCATAAATTGTCATTGATATTCTTTCACTGCATTCATCTAATTTTATTTTTATTTTATATATCATTTAATTTTAATTAAATGTATATTTATGTGTTTTACATTTATTATATTATATTATTCTTTCACTGCATTCATCTAATTTTATTTTATATATCATTTAATTTTAATTAAATGTATATTTATGTGTTTTACATTTATTATATTAAGAAAAGAAAGGAATGAATTGTAAAAAATTTACTCAAAGATCGAATTTGTAATATTGTACTGCAGGCAAACTAACGAGCTTTGCGGGCTGTATATAACTATTTAAAAATAATTTTTAATAATATAAATAAATAATAATAACCTATTGAAAAAAACTTCTTCAGTAGAAGTTGGAGCATATTAGCTTTCCACAAAGCATCCATTGTTTTTTTAGTTTCTTTATCAATTTGATCTTTCAAGCTAAGTAGATGATTAATCCACTGTAGCTTCCTCCATATTAATTTGCGTAGTGGTGAAGATCCTTGCTAATTGGTGGGGGTCTTTACTTTAGCATTGTAATTTTTTCCCAGTAGGTGGCGTGTTTTCCTGATCATTCGTCTGATGTTCGTCATCATCGCCAGAAGTATGCGGGAAGGTCATGGGGGCTTCTTCTTTAATTTTTTAGATGGACATTCGAAACCACAATTAAATTTTTCTTCGACCTCTGCTGGGTCTCGAACCTGGGTCGATTGTGCGCTCTATCCACTACACCACGCACCCCGTCAAGGAGTTACACAAAAGATTAAATGAAAACACCCAAGTGGAGATATTGAAGTGGATGATGTGGTTGTCATTGGACAGGACAATTTGCCACCGAACGATTGGTTATTGGGTCGTGTGATTGGAATATATCTTGGTTCTGATGGAAGAATTGGAGTTGTTGAGTTACGTGCCGCCAATGAGACTTTAACTCGACCAATAACCAAAGTTGTGGTTCTAACCACTAATTAATATTACACTTTCATCCCGTGTCTTCTACGTACTAACTCTTACACTTCTAATCATCTCACTTTAACCCTCTTCTTTTAACTAACACTCTAACGTACCACCTTCATTACATTTACACATTATTAACCCTTTCACATTCATATCCTTATAATTATAGGCTATGTCACCTGGAAATAAGAACCACCGCAACAACAAATTTTAACCATCAGCTAAAACTTCAAAAGAAAGACGCCAATATCGTCATCACAACAAAAAAATAAGCACTACGGATGTGGCATTTATAAAGCTAATCATCGTATCATCAGCTGCAAAAAGTTTATTAATTTAAACATAGAGCGGAAGAACATAACCATTATTGCACGAACTATCTAGTACGGAATCATTTGTTAGACAGGTGTGACAGCAAAGAGCGTTGCTGCATTTATAGCTACAAACACCACACAATCCTCCATGGTTTTACATCAAATGACCTCTTCAAACCCCAAGCAGAGTCGAAAACCTCAAGAACGGCAACTTCAAAAACGGCAAAATCGATTGGGTTGTTATCATCTTTGCATAAAGTATTGGTATTGAAAAAACTTGAATTGGTTGAGTGAAGATAGGCACAAATGACAGTGAACCCGAATATGTCATTCACTGTGAAGTACGAAATATATTTCATGGTGATCAAAGACTCGCCTAAAAATCCATAAAATACACCCATTAAGGACTCGATAAAAACTAAGTTCGAGAACATCGCATTGGCAGATCCAGAGTTTTATTTCAATAGCCTGGTTGAAATGGAACTTTATGGATATTTATAAAGTAAGGCTCTGTGATCCAATATAATTCGCAGCTAGGGAATTCTCTGATGGCGTAGGACTCATCCATTGGCTTACTCATACACTGAGTAGTATTACCCAAAACTCAAGTATTTTTCCTTAGCCAATTACCCATTTAATAGCCTTTATATAGAACTTCTTTTAAAAATCTGTTCTTATTTCAGATATTCAATGTCGAGGCGAATGTTCACACAGTGAACAAAATTTGGTAGCACTGCCACAACGATGCCTAAACATCACACAGCTGACTTGGAACAAAAAGGCAACATATATATGTAAAGTCAGGTTGTTACATACCTTGGTCAGTTTGTTGAAAAACCTCAAAATCAAAATAAATCGGTGTTACAAAAGTATAACAATAATAATTATAGTATTGAAGTAGTTTAATTTAAAACAAATAAATTAAAATAAAGTGAAATTTAAAAATTAACAATAAAATTTTAAAGAAAATTGTGACAGTAAAAATGATATACATAGGGTTTGTTCAGTAACTAAAAATTGTTACGAATTTGTAAAAAATGTTGCAGAAAAAGTGTTCATTAACTCAAAAAATTTGCAACGGGAGAGCATCAGAAGAGAGCAATAAATTGAGACATACATAAATTTTTGCTTTTTTACTTCCTCGTTGCAAGTTTTTGCAAATAAAGCTATTGAACAAACCTATATTTTGTACAATTTAAAATATAAACACATACATACAGTTATATAAAATATGAATACATTTATGAAAATTATGTACACAAATAGGGGGTGGGCCATTTAAAAGTTTATATTTAAAATGCAATAAAACAAAAACGGTTTCAAATTTTCCCAAATTAATTTTGTTGTTGTAAAGTACAATTATTCCGGTTAGAAATAAAATTTTATTTCATTTGTATGGCTTCCGCGGCTGGCCTCACAGTACCCCATTCGATTAGACGAATTTTCAAGAACTTCTTCAAGTGTATGGGGTCGTATCTCGGCAATGGCGTCACGAATGTTGCCCTTCAAATGCTTAATAGTCTCTGGTTTGCTGGCATAACACTTGTCTTTAACATCGCCCTACAGAAAATAGTCCAGCGGTGTTAAATCGCAGCTTCTTGGCTGCCAACTGACATCACCATTTCGGCTATTTAAACGGCCATCAAACGTTTGACGTAATAAATCAATTTTGTAGCAAGAGATGTGTGGCAAGTTGCACCATCCTGTTGAAACTAAACATCGTTCATATCAAATAGCATGAAGAGCGAGCACAAAAAATCGGTTATTATGGTGCGATAGGTGTCTCCATTGACCGCAATGGTTGCTCCGTCATCATTTTCAAAGAAATATAGGCATTGATGCCTCCGCTCTACAAGAAGCACCAAACAGTCACTCGTAATGGATGAATTGGCTTCTGTAACACCACGTTTGGGTTTTCTGAGCTCCCAATACGGCAATTTTGCTTATTGACGTACCCACCAAGATGAAAATGAGCTTCACCCGAAAAGATGATTTTTGCAATTAATTTTTTTGCAACTTCCGTCCAATTGTCTTTGTTTTAGAAATACATTTCCAATAAATCCCAACGTCGCACAAGCGTTAATCGATTCACTTAGTTCAGTGCAGATAATATATTGAATTTTGTAACTGAATAGAATGACATAAGTGTTGCCAGATTCGAAATAACCGCTGGTTCACATTTAATTCGATATATGGCTTAGCCATACTTTCTGACAACCCAAAAATTTTCAATAAGTTGGTTAATTATTTGCAACATTTTCCGCTGATTTTGACAGTAGCTTAAGTTGCATATGTATGTATATTATAGTTGCCATCAATTTTTTTTTCAAAGCCAAACTGAGATTAAGTTTCACGATTGAATTCGCCAATCCTTTGAGCGCTTATTAATTTAAATTTAGGCCCTTTTGTTTGCTGGGTAATCCGTGTATGTGGCCTGAAGTTGGATACATGTGTTGTTGCCATATGTTATTTGAAATGCCCAAATTTAACAGTAACTCAATGTGCTGCCAAATGAAATAAAAATTAAAAATTATTTTTGCCAAAATATGAAAATTGAAAAATATAACCATTGATATACGAAGAGAATGGAGAATTGGAAATTAATATGTAAATAAAAACTTTCGTATCTATTTTATTGAAATGAAGAAGAAACAACGAATTAAATGAATACGAGAAGCAACAATTCTAAACTAAAGAAAACTTAAAATACTTGAATTAGGGAAAACAAGAAAAATGTCTAGGTTTTTAAGGCAAATGTAGGAAGCTTGCAAACAAACAATTGTAAACAAAATTGATGTTGTAGGTATGTATATGGATATAAAACGTACTAGATATTTTGAAAAATCCTTTATTTATAATTTTAGTTGTTTGTGTAATTGTTTTGATATAATGAACGTTATTTGCCTTTTAAATGACCAACAAAATTCACCTTTTAAGACCAATCCATTTATGCCTTTGCTTGTTTATGTGGATTTATTTATACAATAATAAAGTGAAATCTAATAATTGTATAAATTTTTAAATAATTTTTCTTTTCTTCTTGTGCTTTGTGTTAAGCTGCACTATTAATAAAATTCTTTGCTAATAACTTTGTTTTGTTACTTTTTATTCTAAATACCTATATTTTATTACATACATATCTGTATATAACTATATATACATATATGTTGTATTAAAATCATGTTTTATTAATATTACTTCACAGTTAAGAATAATATTTTAACTTCTTTTAAGTACTCCTGATATGTGTCTTAATTTTATAAAAGTTTTTAAAAATAAATAACGATCTATTTTTTAGTACTTTTTGACATTTGGTTATGATATTAACTCATTATTGCACCACACTGTATATATATAACATAGGTTATTTATTTTAAAAAACTTTTGTATTAAATTAAGACACATATCATTAGTACTTAAAATATGATTTTAATACAACATAACATTTTTCAGTTTAATATTTTGTCCAATAACCTTCGACTTTTTTTAACTGGTGCGTGCGATTTGTCATTGAATCATACAATTTAAATACATATTCCAACAAAATTCAATGCTATACTTCCTGCACTCATTCCCAGAGTTGATTGATTCCATTAGGAGAATCTGCACAGTTGACGAGCTATTGTTTAAGGTAGACCCGACAATTGAGATTAATCAGGGGTGTCACAGAATCCAAGTCGCTTTTACCAACTGCCGTTTTTAAAAACCAATATTGGATTCATTTGGTGTCACAAAACCAAGTCCGTTTTATTGTTTTCGATTTTAGATAAAACCGATATTCGACTCAGCTGTTGTTTACGTTTGTATTATTGTTTACAATTGTAATTTAATTTTTTGTGTGATAAATAAAGTGTAATCATTGAAAATTTTTAAAATTTCAGTGTTTTAATAAAAAAAAAAAAAAGAAACAAATAGAATGAGTACTGTTGTTGTTTTATATTTGCTGCTAGAAAAAGAGGGTTCAGAAAAATTGAGAAGAAAAACATTGCGAGTCTGCAGCAATCCGCTTAAGCTGCGAGACAGCGTATGCATATTTTTTATAATGTGCGTTCATATTTAAAGTTGCTTTCCAGGTTCATAGAGTACTACCTACTAAATAAAAAAGTTTTTTGTGTGGTCTTAGACACAATAAAAGGGCAGATGTCCCGTTCTAAGATTCCATCAATAATACAACTTGCAGCCTCGTTGCGGTTTCTAACTGAAGGGTCATATCAAAGAGCTATTGGAAACGATTCTAGCATATGTCTGGGTAGGAGCACAGTGTCAACAATTTTGGATGATGTACTTAAAGTTATAGAGCGGTACAACGAAAGGCACAGATTGTACAATAAATACGAAATTCCCTCTATAGTTAGTTGCATCGAGCTTTTATACTTTACCTTTACTTTGAACGAGCATTTATACTTTAATCGAAAAGGATATTTCAGTATAAATGCTATGATTGTAAGTATAGCACGACTTTACACTTTTTACGCACATGCTTACGTACCACTTTTTGGAAACTAATTTTAGTGGATTTACTTTGTACATGTTTATATATTTTCGGATTTGTGACCATGAATATAACAATACGAGCGGTAGATGCAAGGTATCCTGGATCTAGCCATGACGCTTTTATATGGAACGTTAGTACCGCCAGACGTCATTTCCTTATTAACTATGAATTAGGCCAACGGACAGCAAAATTATTGGGCAATTGTGGATATGGCATTGAGCCTTTTTTATTAACACCATTCAGAGATTCACACTACAACATAAGAGAATACAAATTCAATTTGGCTCACTCATCCGCCCGTAATATTTTAGAGCGAACAATAGGGGTGTTAAAAAGACGATTTCGCTGCTTAATGTGCACTTTTCATTATCTGTAAAAATTCTGTAAAAATTGTTAAAATTAAAAAAAAAAAACTTATTTTTCAAAACAAAAATAAAGCTAATATAATTCACATTATTTTAATCGAACACACATATACATAGGTAAGTTTAAAACTATAAGACTAAAATGAAGCCACATTTTAAGTTTTGTACTTTCAGGTACACAAAAGCTTTCTAACAAATTGTTTAAAAATCACTTATCATATTTATTTTTTTAATAATCAAACTTAAGTAATTCTAGATCCACTATTTTCTCTTTCAATTCATTGTTTTCCTGCATATTTTGCAAAATTATTTTACTAATGCGAGAAAATTCGTTTTTGAGATAAGTTACTGCACTCGCTATAGATTCATTGCTTTTATCAACCGCTCTGTACACGCTCCTTAGGCTGATGGCATTTTCTTTTTCAATTTTAATTAATTTATCTAACTTTTCATATATATCCAGCTTTCTCCTGTTGTCATCATTCAAATATTTTCATAAACGCTCACTAGTATTTTCTGCTTCTAGCCTTTTTGGAGTGTTAACTGAAAATGGTGACATTATCCGTTTTGACGATGTTCACGGCATTTCTTCGTCACTTACGTTATTAACATCTTCGCTTAAGCCAATTGCAACGCCTTCTATTGATTGTGCAATGCCACATATGCGTACCACTGTCTCTTCAGTTTGTGTCAGTTGATATTTTGATAAAGAACCACCACCTGTTGGCCTAGACTCAGCTTTGTTTTGCCCAAGTTTTGTTATTATACCGTTTTTCCACTCCAAGTTTTTATAAAAAAAAAATAGTTGAAGATTATTATTACCTTTTGTGGTGGACCTTCGCTATTCAACGACTCAACCAATTGCTGCCAAAGGGAATCCAATTTAGGCTTATCGCGCTTTGCAAATCACCCTTTACAAATTCTGGATATTTTTCCATAAATTCCAAGAATAAAGTAATTTGTACTTTATTTTTATGTTTTCCCTGTTTGTATAAAAATTAAATTCAATATTG